>VWZP01004435.1:1031852-1179572 GCA_013396995.1 Dicaeum eximium | reverse complement strand
GAGGACGGGGGGCTGCGGGGCGGGCGGGAGCGGCTGGCCGTCGGCGACCCTCGGCTGGGCGCCGGGCTGGTGGAACCGGGGCCCGTGATGGTGATGATGGAGCAGCGGGCAGCTGAGGGCTACAAGCTGGTGGAGGTGCAGCTGACCGGCGGGGCCCCCTGGGGCTTCACCGTGAAGGGCGGACGGGAGCACGGGGAGCCCCTCATCATCACCAAGGTGAGCGGCGCCGGGGCTGGGGGGAGGTGGGTCCGGCCGACTCCATTTTGCCGTGCCCGCGGCGGTGACAGCCCGGCCGCGCCGGCTGCCCGCAGCCCGGGGCGCAGGTACCGCGGGGCAGGCAGCGCTCCCAGCGCAGGTGCCGCCGGGCCGGGGGTGCTCCGGGGCCCCGCGGCCGGAGCCAGCGCCATGGGAGCGGTACCGGAGGGTGCGGGGCTCATCCCAGCAGCTCTGCGGGCAACAGGTTGCTGGGCGCAGGCAGCGTGGCGGCTCCGAGCTGCCGCTTCTGGCCGCTCGTTCGCCCCAGTAAAACGCCGGCGCCGTCGCTGTGGGCGCTGGTAACTGGCTGGGGGATCCGAAACCCTCCGCTGGGCTGTTCCTTCCTCCTTCCCCTCCGGGCTCCTGGCACAGCAGGGTATGGGGGCTGAAACTTGCGGCTCCCAGGCTGAGTTTTCTCTGCTGCCGTTGCACTTGCAAATTCTAAGTAATTAGGATAGCCTTTTGTTCGTCCCTTCTTCTTGAAACAAAAAGGTCTTGTGGATAGTGACCAAATCCATGTTCCGAAGACGGGGGAGGGGGACATGCTTGGGTATATATGCACTTTGTGGCTGCCTTCCTTTTTTTCTCTGTTTTCTTTTTTTTTTCTTTTTCTTATTTTTTTTCCTTGTATACTTACAGCTTTAATCTCAGTGTACTGGACACAAGTTAAATAAATGCTTCATGTTTTGTAGAAATTTTTTTTCATCTGGATATGTTTTGATTTAAGAGCCCCCATTCTCAGTAATTGTTGGTTTTTGCAGTTAAGACAGCTTTCATGTTGCACAGTGAAAGCACATTAAAATAGATCCATATGTTGTAGTGAAAAAAAAAAAGTCACATTAGCAAAGCACATTTTGCTCAAGATCTGTCAGAAAGTTATATATATGCTTTTGTGTACAAGTCCTCCAGACTCTGCTTGTTCCCATTTTGAAAGTGCCAGAGAGTGTCAGAAGTCAACAAGTCCTGTTTTATCCACAGCAGAAATTACACTAATCTTATTTTTCATCTGGTTTTGTTGTGAGTTTTCTAGTTGGTTCCCTTCTCCCACCCTTGAAACAACTATGTTATGAACTTTTCAAGTGAGGACTTTTTAAACCATCTGTTTCTACATCACTTCCCTAGTGCTGTTTTTCAAGGAACAACAGTCAGTGTCAGATGTATAGATTGAAGAATGACTGCAAGAGTGTTGACTGCTTACCAGTGTCCTGAATTAGAGAATAGTAAACCTGGGAGCATTTGAGAAAAAGAGAAAAAAGAGAAAAAGAGCTATACTGAGAAAAAGAGCTATTTTACTATGTATGCACTAGGTATTAGGTGCCAATTCAAATAATTCCATCTTTCTGGTGATGGCTAATAAGTGCTACATCTACTACATCTAAAGACTGATCAGTGATGCTTTTTCATAATGTTACCTAGGTATTAAGTAACAGGCGTAAGTATTTGTGGCATGAGGATGTGGCTGTGGTATGTGGAGAGAAGTGTCTGTGCCTGGGAACCTTTTAAACTGGGTCTGTTGCAAGGGAATAATTAAGAAGAACCACACAGCTGTGCTGCTGTCTGGACAAGCAATCTGGGTCCATCCATACAGACCTAGGAATAAGAGGGAACATGGATCCTTGAGTTTAAATTTTGGAGTATATTTTTATTTGCCGTTGTTGGACACAGTGGTATAGAACTAGTTTTAAAACCAGGGACTGCAGCTTGTGTGCCCAGGACTATGATTTTTTAGCTGCAAAATTTTCCATCTTCATTTGGCCTACCCATCATGGTGTTTTGGTTTTTTACTGTATTGCTTCTAGTGGTGGGAAGAATAAGTTAAAACGCAGTGGTTGAAACAGTCCCTCCTTGCAGGGGATGTTTGTCTCCTCTCAGCTGAAGAGAGCTCTGGACTTGTTACCCTGTCCCTGAGTGGGGATCACTGGGCTGCCATGGATCAGGAGATGCCTTGTCAGCAGTGCTTCTCTCTGTGGCACATGTCCTTTCTTCTCTGGTAGACTGATGGCTGGTCAGTGGGAGACCCAAGAAAACCCAGTGGACTAAATTCTTCAGGATACCTGTGGAAAAACTCCTGGTTTTGTGGATTCAAACTGTGCTTAAGCATTAGCTGGCTATGAAGCTCTCTTTCACTCTAGTCCAGAGCATCTCTGGGGAAGTGAGGGTGGATGACGACAACTGCCAACTCTGAGAGGAATGTGACAAGGTGTGAATGGAGTCTCAGATAGCAGCTGCTTAAGGGGGATTTCTAAAATTCTGCCTGTGTCTGCGCTTTTACAGTCTCAAAAGCAAGATCAGCCTTTGAAGAAAGTTGCACCTTTATGTAAATTCTGGGAAGTCTGTGTTTGTAAATATTTGCAGCTTTCTTTAGCATATGTGGCACAACTACCAGAGAAGTAGGACTAAAAATACTGTAATTGAAAAATTCATGAGCAAGTATATGGTGTTCACTTTGCAGCACTTTCTGTGTAATATACCTCTCCATTTCTCTGGGTGTGTGGCTGTTTCACTTGCTGGTAGGAAGGGAAATTTTTTATTGCAGGTATCATAGGGAGAATCTAGGGCAAATACTGGCAGCAAATACTATTTGGGAGTTTTTTAGCTGGAAGATAAGTCAATTAAAACAAGAGTGTATTTTGATCCACCAAATTGCCAATAATCAGAGAAAACAAGGCATGCTAAAGAGGAGAAAATGTGTCCAGCCTTACCAAGTGTGTAAGCATGTCCTCAGCTGCTGGAGTTTTGTCCCTGCTCACTGCAGCGGGGTTGCATTGGATGACCTTTAAGGGTCCCTTCCAACCCAAACCATTCCATGATTGATGCTGTGAGGGAATGCTTTGCCTCGGGAGAGGTCAGTGCACAGTCACACTGCTGGTGCCCAGCAGTGGGCCCAGCACTTTTGGGGTGGGCAGGTTTCCCCATTTCACAGTAGCATTTCTTTCTGTACCTGAAACAAGACTTGGAGAAATACTACAGAAAATAGAACCAGGTAAGCAGAGTAACAGGTTCACCTGCCAGGCACAAGCCTTTTTTTTTTTTTTTTAATTTTTTTTCCCTTCCGATTTTTATTATTGCTGCAATAGGTACAGAGAAAAATGGTGCATGATACAGCTTGCTTGATCTTTAAACATAGCTGGCTTAAAACTTGCCCCACCCAAGTCCAAATGGTGTTGCTAATATTTAAGAAAAAAGTCTTTTAGCATTGTCACTGTGTTGCATACCATTTTTCTTTAATGTCCCTTTAAAAAAATGCTTTACATTTTTTCTGATCTTTGCATGTGTGTGTGATAACATTCCAGAAAAAATTGCCCAAAGGCAGCTTGTTCTTGCCTAATTTGATAGCTTGAAAGAAAGGACTTCCTTTTTATAGCAACATGCATATTTCAACAAAAGGTGACATGAGAACTTTGAGGACAATAATTGGAAGTCTCACGAGCCTCAGTTTGTATTTTCCTCTTTTATAAAGAAACAACATCTGAAGAGGCAGATCTTATTGGAAATAATGAAAAGTCAGACTGCTCAAGTGTGAATCTTGTGAAAATCTCCCATAGCTGCGTTATCTTGATTACTTTTACTTTAAAAGTGCTCTTATCTGAGATGCCCAACTTGCAGTGTCAATCATACTATTGATTGTGGGTGGTGGATAGAAAGTAAGTTCACTTCCTGTACTAACAATATCCTTAGGAGCTCTGAAGTTGTTCTGCAGGCAGCTTTATCCATATAACAGTAATAAATATGAGAACGTTGTAGTTCATGCATTTCAAGAAAGATTGATGTATCATTTAAATAAATGTCTCTTTAGTATCAGCTTTACAAGAGCCTACAGCTATAACTCCTCAAGCTATGATCTCATTGCAGTCTAATCAAGGCTGAGCTTGGCTGGTATTTCAGCAAGATTTCCAAGTGAAACCTGGACTGTTGCAAGAAGTTTTGTTGTTGATTTAGTAGATAGAGTTCTTGCCTCCTGAATCAGTGCTGAATTCATGCCCCAGCTGGAGGTGCTACCTTTTAAAAAGGAGTATCAGTCAGACTCACAACTTTTATTTTCTTTATTCCAGTGCACTTTTCTAATGTGCTCCTGTCTGTGGTTAGGTGTGAATTGTAATTTCTTTAACCTAACGACCATTTAAATTGTATAAAGAAATGCTTCTCTATTAATTGGCTGCAAGACTTCTCCATGTGACTTGTGTTAATTTGTTGTTTCAGTAGAAAGCGATTACTGTTTTAGTTAGATAATTCTTTATTGTTTGGCCTTAAACATGTAACTAAAAGCAATTACTTGCACCACCATACTGCAACAATATTCAGAGTAGAAAAAAGCTTTATTGGTGCTGTGTACAAATAAATTTAAAAAATACATAATCAAACACAAATACCAGTTTCTTCCCACAAGTTATGTGTTTAAGGTGAGCTGCATTGTTTGTAGACATTAACAATTCTTAAACTTGGCTGTGAAGTTTGATGTCCAGAAAACCAGCATTTAGCAGTAATCCTCTGAAATTTGACTTCTTCAACTTAAATGCAGCCATTCGTGTAAATAGCTGATTTATAAGTTCTTAGGAGGCATTGTACTGTGGCCAAGAAAGAATTCTAATCTAGGTCTCCTCCATATCCCAACAAATTTAATTCACTTCCTTCAGTTCTAAGTCAATACATAGATGATTATTAATTCTGTTTTGTTTTCTGTGCATTTTCTCTTGTTCATCAAGCCCAGGTAGAATTACTGACCTGTATGGGTCAGAATTTTAACAAGTGTATTAGTGAACAATTTTGAAAGAATGTATCAGATGATGTTCTGTGTTTCTTTTGAAACCTTTATTCAACTTCATATCTTGCAAGAGGGGCTTATGATCTGAGTTGGACTTTTTGTGTTGTTCAATTTGATAGTTGAGAAATATTAGGAAATGTGTTTACATTAAAATGAATATTTTAGGCTTGAAATAATATCATGTAGCTATTTATATTTTTCCCCTGTCAAATATGTTAAAAATTGTGCTTTTTTCAATGCTATAGAAACTCCTCTGGGTGGTGTTTTCCTTGGAGTCTGGTTGTTAGATCCCAGGTTTCTATTACTGGAAGAGAGGAGTTGGCTTGCTTTGATGCAAGAAGATCTTATTGATTTTAATTTGTTAAGCTAGTTGATGAAGTGAATGGTCTCAATTTTAGTGCTTTAATAGCTGGTGAATCACCTCCTTATTATGACTGTTAATTTACTGGCAGAATGGAGCCCACCACCCTCATATGTGGTGTGGAAGTCTGAAGCTTGGAAGGTTGGGTTTGCAGGGTGGTGTGGTGTGTTTGTTTGTTTGTTTGTTTGTTTGTTTGTTTTTGCAAGGGCTTTAACAGTTGAAATGCCACCAGTTTTGGAAGTTGTATTTAAAAGTTATATTGGATATCGGCACATGGAATCTAAAAACTGTAAGAGTTGAAATGAAAGGATGGTTTAAAGGCTCGTGACTTCAGAAGTCTCAGGTCAGTTGAGTTAGGTGCTTAAGCAGTCGAACAGTGAGAGTGGGGTTTAATGGTGTGTGCTTGCAGTACTGAAATTGCAGTCTTCCTTTGTGCATTTCACACTGCATTTCAGGAAAAAAATCTTCCAGAGGACTCAGAGTGCTCTGTTTAAAATCAGAACTAAGAAACTTCATTATAACAAGCGAACTTCTAACTTTTGGATATATTGGTTGCTTCCAAATTGTTTTTTGTTTCCTTTGCATTTCCCTCTTTCAGCTACTTGGGCAAAAACTGTCAAATTAATCATGATTTTTTAGTTTGAAAGAAAACACAAACAAAATCATTCATGTCTGTGGAGTCTGCTAGAGGAATTGTGTTTTGTGGGAATAGTTACTGCAGTAGCAATGGGACAGCTGGCCTGACTGTTTGTATGTTTGGTCTGTTTAAAGGACAATTTAAACTTCTCTGGTTGTTAGTTCATATATATGTTAATGTGTACTTTTCAGTATGAATTTTGGATGCTCTCATAGACATTAACTTTGAAATAAGAGATCTGCAAGACACCTCTAGTTATTGCTTGCTGTTATCAGAGGTTTGCCAGTAATGCAATTTATTATCTAGATATCCATCATGTTTATGGTTTTGTTTGTTTCTTTTTTAAGAGGAAAACCAGTGTGGGTATGTGTGGTGTTTATGTATATGCTACATATGCTTTACTCAGTTACTCAATAGACTGTACTTATTTTTATCTGCAGACCTTGGTTCATTGTATGTTCTCCTGCTTAATGAGTGTTTAAAGTATGGGAATGTGGAAAGAATAAGGTAAATGGGAATTGAAACGTGGCTGTGAATAGATTAGAGGAAACAACTGTTTGGTAGTAACAAAGCCAGTGCTTTATTACATGTGAGCTTCCTCCTTCTCAAGGAAAGCTATTTGTATTTAGTCTTCCTATGCATTTGTAATCTGTACATAGAATACTTAATATGTATATGGATCTAGTTCTGTGGGTCAGTTTGTCATAGAAGTTTGAGATGGGTCCCAGATGTTAAGGAGATTTTTTGCTGGCTGTGCGTTTAAGAGATACAGTGCATTAAGATTTTCACAGGTAAAGTAAAAATGAATGCAGTTATACTGAGACTTCATTTAATCTGTGAGGACTTGCCTTCAGCTGTCTATTTTGAACCTATTTGGTATTGATGCCTCTCTATAAAACCTAACATAATTCTGGACTTTTGGGTTTGAGCTTGTTTTTACTTTGGGGGTTTTTTGGGGGGTTCTGTGTGTTTGCTTATCTTTAAGATAAACAATCTTGGAAGCTTTCTAATTCCACGTAGCATATTTTCAGTTTCTTAAAGGTTATGCAGGAGGTGTGCTGTGCTCTCCTTCTCCCCTCATACCCTCTCCAAGAATGTTATCGTTACTCCGGGGGGAATTATTGGGAGTTGTAATTTTTGTACTTCTTCTAACATCACAGATATGGTCATATACAAGCAAGACAGAATGTAAGGTTTTTGGAATGGGTAACTGAATGTTTTAAGTGCCTTCATTCAGTGACAGGAATAGTCTACAGGTTTTGAACTGGAATCAGTTTTCAACAATCAACTTGATGGACTTCTGAATGTGTTTGTACCCTCTGTATAGTTTTGCCAAGGAGCAGACTTCCGCTGGTGCTCATTCAGGTTAGAAGGAGATAGTTCTGAAAAGTGTTTTGTACTATTTAAATTAGACAGGACTTAAGTGCTCTGAACTGCTTTCTGGAGGTGCCTTCCACTTGCTTTCAACTGTGTGAGAAGCTGAGGAAACCCCTGGTTCCTAAACACATACATTGATCTTCCATGGGTACCTGCAGTAAGGTGAAATATTACTGAGCAAGATTGTCTCTGTATTTGCAGTGCGTGCGTGCCTATACCTAAAATATTTTTTAATTTTGTTTTTCTCTTGATTGTTTCTGAGCATATCTTTTCAGTTTGATTTATTAAGCTGGTCAGGGGAGAGTTGTTACCTACCAAGGATAACCTTTATGAACTTAAGAGAGAACTTCCTTCCCCTCTTCATAAATTAATCCAGTATTAGTGTTCAGTCTCTGATTAATTCAGGACATTTTTGGTAAGCACAGATCTCTTATTACAGATAAGAGAATGGCATCTGCCACATAATTTTTTGGGGTTTTTTAAGTGGCCTTCATGTGTATCTGAATGTCATTGTGGTGTGCTGGACGCCCCCAGGCAGAAAGAGCCAACTTGCAGGTAAGTGCTGGAAATGCAGCAAATTGCAGCTTTGAAAAACCGAATAGCTTTTGTCAGGTACACAATTCTTGGGTTGACTCTTAGAGTAGAAACAGATGGAGTTGAGTGTTTGATGATAGAAAAGAGGTGGGTATTTCAAAGTTCCTCCAAACCCCGATGAAATGCCAAAATCTACTGAAAGCTTTGAGCTGTTTAGTCAAAAGCTCAGTAGCATTGGCACTGGGGGGAATACCTCCCATCCTGTCCCTGTACTTCTCCCACCTTACCCCATTTACAAAGGAAGATTTCTACTCTGCCACCAGCCCTGCTTTCTCCCCATTTAAATCTGTCAATTTCTAATTTGATAGATTCTCTGAAATGTTTAAATTTCTCTTACTTAGAAACGTCTATTAACTGATATGTAAGCTGAGAAACACGTTGTCATATTTCTTAGATACAGATTTTCTGAAGAACTGTACTTAGTAATGAGGCTTTTTTTTAAGATGTAGAGTGGCCTGTTTTTCAAGGTGATACAAAAAAGGGTGGGACAAATCTCAGTGTCTGAAAACTAGAAATTGGTAACATAGTAGAGAAATCTACCTCAGTGCTTGAGAGGCTGTATCCCTTTGGATAGCTAATAACAGTGCAGGTTCATCCATTCCTGCAATCATTTCTCTACCTGAACGACCTTTCAGAGGGAAAATGGATCATCATCAAGAGTGTTCTTGTTACTGGGATCGTAGGTGACTTTACTGGATCTTTTCTTTGCTCCAGGCTCTTTGCTGTTCTGTCACTCATGTTTATAAGTCTAGATCATTTCTGTACTCACAGTACGGAAAATACTCTAGACTTTTACTGTGTATTTGTGTCATCTACAGCAACTGGGTGTTTAATGTTCTGGTAATAGCAGAGAGGCATCTCTGAGCAGTTTGCCAGAGTCTAAGAATGCTTTTGATTCAATTTGGTTTTGTGGAAACTGTAGCATAATCTACTGAAACTAAGCTTTTTTTTTTTAATAGTGGAAATGCATGAACATCATTCTAAGTTGTGCTTTGAGTGTTTGGGTTTGCTTTTTTTAAATGGAAAAAGATCCATATATTAGTGAAACTTACTTGAAAAAATACCCAGAGCCTTTTAAATGGCCAAACTTTTTAATTTCAGAGTAGCAAGTTCTTTGTCCTCAGTCCTTCTAGTGTGTTCTCTTTGTAATGGACTCGCAGTCAAGTCTGGATAGCTGAAGGAGGGGGGGATCTGTCAATGGGGAGCATGAAAGTACAGTAAATTTATTTAGAAGTGAGGCACAGGTACTTACTGCTGTACTTGAAATTGCAGTTTCAGTACTTTTCCTCTTCAGTAAAATGTCCTTCTTCTCAAAAAACCTTCACAAAACTGTACAAACAGATTATTTTGGTTTTTTTTCTCTCTTGAGATAAAACATACTTTGCTACACAGTTGCTCTGAAAACTTCCAACAAATTATGAAATAAAGCAGTGTCTCCCAGTTTCTCAAATATATATAAACTAGTCAGCAATCTTTAGGAAATAAGATTCTGATTTGGTTCAGTGAATACTGTTTGGGGATAGCAATACTTTCTTTGGAAGCTGTGTACTTTTCATTAAAATACTCTAGGCTTTTGGGTAGTATCATAGAAACATGATTTAATGACAAAGGAAGTGAAGTGCTTCCTACACAGTGTCAGTTAGTCATCAGCGTGTTAATTTTCTTAAACAAATTACATGCAAAAATGGCTTTGTGGGTGTTTAGCTGGCTGATATCTGATGTAGTGAATTATACAACTCCTGATGAGTATTTGGATTCTGAATAATGCAATAATTACAGTATTGCAAATTTTTTTTTCCTTTACAAATACATATTTTGTTGACCCAGAAGAAAACAGAACATTAGATTTTTCAGCAGAAACATTTGCATTAGTCTTTTTTTTAAAATGGAGTAGCAAAACATCCGTTTCACAGCCATTCATTCGAGTAAAAGAAAGATGCAAACATACTGTGCTGACAAAGTAGTATTTTATTGGGTATTTATATGTGGAAAGAATTTTAGGGTAACAGGGAAGAATTGAAGCTTCCCGTGTCTGTTAAACATAATTATTGTTTGAATAGTTAAGACTCAAGCCTTAAGAGAACTATATACTTTAAAAAACGGCTTTTATAAACAGTTTGTAATCTTTTTGTTACATGACTATTTTGGCCTTTATTTCTAAATAGAAAGGCTCCTGTAAAATTAAAAAACAGTATCTTGTTCTGTACTTGGGAAATATGATATAAATACTGAATTCTCTTAAATGCAACTCCCATGTCATTATTCTTCTCCTAAATTTCAAAAAATTGGTAGAAGACAACTTTTAAGTTCCGAGATAATTTTTTCCCCTTTTAAACTATGTATTCTTAGTATGTATGAAACTTTTTTATTACTCATTCTTTTCGCTTTATCCTGTTTTATAAAAGGTAACATCAAACAATTTGCTCCCCTGCTTATAAAATGGAAACTCCAGTGATATATTAGTAAAATAAATGTTTTTTCCTACACTTTTTACCTTCTGAGAGCTTGATGTTTTTCTTGACTGCTGGGGAAGATTGCTATCGAGCAGGGAGTAGGGCTGTGCCTTTTCTGACACCTTGGAGACCTGAGGAGTTTCTGTAATTACTCAGTCTCTTGTTAGGGAGGGGTGTGAGACAAGTCTTTTGTTGCTCAACTGAATTTCTTCAGTCTGATTCAGGAAATCGTCATCTTAACAAATATTGTAGCTGTGACCTGTTATGTCAAAGATGTCAGTGATTAGAATATGCAAGTGAAGATGCATGTGGCTCTTTGGTGTGTCTTTTTGCTCCCTTGAAGCCAGTAAAAGGTTTCAATTGGCAAAGCTTCAACACAGAACCCTATCAGAAGCAAAGAATTGGAAATTTACTGCACTGAAAATTGGGAGATCTAGTAAATTAATTACCTCTTTTGCCATGGGTTGCTTGTCTACCTCTGTGGAATTGTCTGCTTTGCCTCTGGTGATGAATAGAACTAATACTATTTCACAGAAGTCTTGTTTCTCATGAAAGAGACCTGATGCAGAAGGGTTGAAATATTACAGTGACAAAGACTTTATAGTGTTTCTAGTAAGACCCAGGACACAGATCTTTGAAAACCCTTGGGGTACAGAGTTGTGTCAAAAGGCTATAGCTATGTGATTCTGTACGTTTTTCTTCACAGCAGACACAAGCACAAAGTCTTGTTTTATCTGCAGTGTTCATCATAAGTAATGTACCCAAGTGTACAGTTAGATCTCTGTTTATAAAATTAAACCCAGTACCTACCCAAAAATGCACAGGTGCTTTCAGTGCTTCACCAAGTAAACGAGATGAATGGAGTGAGGTGAGTCAGCACCTCAGTGCAAGGCAAAACAAAACCCAGAGTGAGGACTTACTTATATAGTAGGCGAACCAGACACTTGAAACATTTGTTGATAATAGAACTTCATAGGGAAATAAATTTTTGTAGCCAGAATGTGTCCTTGCTGACCACTTGAATTTCCTTCAGTTTCTGATGATTATGACGCACTTACAGTTCTATAATAGAAAAACACTGTCAATGATGAAGATTGATGATTTTATCCATAGTCTAAGGTGATAGCATAGCATACAAGTTTCAGCAGAATGCGGGGAGCATGTGCATGGTTTATTCTAACTGCAGACAAAACAAAAAAATTAAGTTGTCTGCACATTACTAGCAGTAATTGGAGGCCACTGTCTGTATTGTGTCAATTGTAGCATCACCCTGCATTTCAGCCTAAAGGTGTTGGGCTGCTGTAGGCTCCACCTTAAATCCAGTGCTGCAAACATGAAGTCTTTAGCAACCTGGTTTATTTTGCTGAAAGCTGACTGGGGAAATGTTGCATGAGCAATTTAATTATCTGATTAGAGGGAGTGGAGATGAGCAGCAGGGAGTGGCAACATCATGGTATACAGTCACATGCTCTGCAGTGACTAACAGGCTTTAGTCCAGCTGACTTCCACTGAAAATTAATTTCAAGTACCAAAATAATTTTGAAAATGCTTACCTCCTCTCTTCTAAATTTTGAATTTTCATTATTAAGTAGTCTGAATCTAAGATGTGTTCACTCCTCTTCTGAGGACAGAATGGGCATAACTACTATTACTATCAGAATAAAAAGAAAACTATTTTGCTTGGTTTTATTTTTGGCTACCAAAAAATACTTGACATTTGACAATCTAGGAGAGCATGTTCGCTAAATCAGCACTAAATTAAGTAATGACATATTGTAATTGGGTCTGCATCTCTTATAGGGACTTCTTTGCCTAAAACTTTGGAATTTTCTGGTCCATTTGATTGATGCTGGCTGCAGTTTTTTAATGGCTAAGTTTTCTTCTGAATTTGAAGAAGTTTCTGTGAAGATTTTTTGTGCCTCTTGTTTGGATACTAAATAAAATTGGTTTTATATCTTTCAGTACCATGCTGGTAGTAATTACTGCTTTTAAAAAATGTTTTTGAACTTTGCACAGATTTTTTTTTTTTTTAATTTTTCTGATTTGTTTAAATCTGTTAACTCTGGATGCCCCATCCCTGAGAGTGTTCAAGGCTAGGTTGGGTGGGTCTTTGAGCAGTGTGATCTAGTGAAAGGTGTCCCTGCCCATGGTCAGGCTTTTGGAACTAGATGATCTTTAAGGTCTCTTCCAAACCAAACCATTCTGTAATTCTATTTGTCCATGAAATTTAGCATTAGCATGTTATCCTGTATGGTTGTAAGGAATGTGGGCTAGGGTTGTGTATGTGTAACAACTACAGAAATCTGAAATCATTTTACAGAGTGATTTGGTCTTTGCATTTTATGTTCCTGTAATAGTTTTGGGTGGTTTTTTTGCTTTTACTTATTTTTTTTAAGAGAAGGCAGAAGAAAAGTGGCATCCTAGTGGTGTCTGTGTAATTTTATCAGCTGAACTGCATTTTCCAAACTAATTTTCCTGTGGGAGTCAGCATTAGAAGGTGACTGGGGTACCTTGTGCAGTGGGTTTAGGTTTCTCCTTTGCCAAAGGAATGTTTGGATTCAGGAACCTGGTTTCCAGGTTCTGGAGGGAGGGGGGGGTGTTATAATTTCCTCTTCTTTCTGGTGCTTGGGCTCAGACTTTTCTGAATTTCTTTTAACCCATTTGAGTGTTACCTCTTCTTACCTACAAGTCTTTTCCCCTTGTCATTCTCTAAATGAGTGATTCTGAATTCCATTATATAGTCAAAATTTTCCTTCTTTACCTGTTTCTTCTGCTATGCTATTTCTTTCCATATCTCCAAAGCTTGCCTTGCCTTTAAAACCCAAAGCCTACAAAACCTTCAGCATGAAGGATCTTCTCTCAGGGCTTGCTGTTGATTGAGACTTCTAATAGCTGGGCACCTTTAAAGGTGAAAAGACAGAAGGTATGGCATCGTGGCTGCTGTCTGATTACTTCTTCCCCTGAAGCAGGGGTCACTAGAGTGTTTCAAATGTAGTTGCCAGTTTTACTTCTTAACATAAAGATTTCTTTTCTTAATTTTATTTCTTCATTTGTTTCTTGGAACTGGGCGAACCATTTCAGTTAAAATGTAAGAAAAATCAGTGTTTGAGCCTTACATGTACAATGGAGGGTTTCTACTTAATTGAAGTATGGCAAATCCATCAGCTACTGAAAGAAAATATGATGTCATAATGGAAGCATTGAACAACTTTGATTAGTGAAGTGGTTAATACCACCTGTGGTTAATTACTGAAATGGATCTTGGAGTAAGATGAGGACACAAGATGATTTTTGTAAAACCATGGCTTAGATACTACTTTATTAGAAAGGTGTAATATGTAAATAAGAGCAACAAAAAGACGTCTGTACTTTCTATACCATAAATTTAAATACAAATGAACAGGAACTCAAGAGCTTGCAGGAAGCGCAGTGACTTTTATGTTTTTGTAGTTGTATTTAAAGTCAATCAGTTTGGTTTTTTTCAATTCAAAGCCAGAGTACACATAACAACTGTGACCTGAAAAAGTATCCTGTGAATTTTGGTACACAAGAGAGCACGTTGTTTTTTCTCTATCTCTGTGAGTCATGCAGCTAGAACATCTCATCCAGCTTTAGTTTTGAAGACAAGAGCACGTAGCAAGGTTAGGGGATGTTTTGTAGCATTTGATGCTAGTTGTCCAGGTGCTGATTAAATTTTAGTAAAGCACTAGAAAAATGTATCTCCTTTCTGAGATATTCTGAGAGTTATTTCCCTTTCTGATTAGGTTGTGAGTTGAGGCAGAAGGAGTGTGACGTAGTAGTAAAGCATTTTAAACAGCAGAGCTGGCTTTAATGTATAGTGTCAGAAAAGGAATTTTCCATTCTTGAGTACATGTTATGCAAAGCTTGCAGTTTTGGAAGGAAAGCAGGAACACCTTATGACCTCCAGCATATTCAGGGGTTTGGTTTTGAGGTTTTTTCTTTTTGAAAAAAGAAGTGACAGTTCCAGTGCATTTTGTTCTTATTTGGTTTATGTTCACAGATCCATTTCCTGACCTGGCCAAAAATCTGATGATGGATGCCAGTTTCCTGAAAGGTTTCAAAGCTTTGTTTTAAAATTAAATCTTGAAGTTCATAACCTTTGCGTACTGATTGCTGGAGCTCATTCTCAAAGGAATGGGGAAAACCCCAAACCTGTAAGCTGTTACCTCAGTTATTACACCCCAGTAATGTTACTGCACCCTGGTAATGCAGTGCAGGTTGTGCACATGAGATGGGGACTTCCCCCCCAAGGCAAGCAGAGACCAGGATTTTTAATGTGAAGTTGAGGATGCACTGGCAATAAAAGAAGGAATAGTGCAGGGTCTTGGGTGTTACAGCCAAGGTTGCAGTCACCCTAAATTGGCAGGTTTTTTAATCCTGGTGATGACAATTGACACAAGCTTCCAGTTTATTAAAAGTATGTTGAAAATCTAGTATGGTGCTGGAGAACAGCCAAAGTTACTGAAAAACTGACAAAATGTGTTTTACTCAAGGAAATTGAAACACAGACCAAAATTCAATGGATTTTTAATCTTAAGAAACTTGAAGACTTGGCCATGTTTGAAGTAACAGCAATAGTTTCTACCCTTTAAGCAGTATGTCTTGGAACTTTGTTCTTATGTTTACCCTTGCTTGGTGGCTTGTTGGTTTTTTTTGTGAAATTTTTTTTTAAAGATACTTGCTTAATTTGAAAGAAGTTGTTGGCTCAGTGTCAGTGTACCTGGAAGAAAGCAGATCAGAAATAAAGCTGGATTGGGAACTGATGGACCCTTTTAGTACATTGTCCATTCACAGTTTCTGAAGAAACGGAAAACTACACTGGGATTCAAAACCAAAAAGTTTGAGTTGTGTGGTGGCAAAGTAAATCTATTAAATCATAGGATCTGTAATCTGTCAAGTTGTTAATTAGTCACAGGGCAACTGAACAATGAAAGTTTTGACTGATACCATTCAGGTTAAGTATGGGAAAAAAGGGGGTTTTGTTTTGTATTGCATTGTGTTTGCAGGATACTCCAATGAAAATATGTGACTTTGTTGATAGTTAAACACAGCTTTGAATCCCTGTTTCTCATGATTATAAGATTGTTTATATAAGATATGAGATCAGGTCTTACTCTGAAACAGTACAATATTTTCATTTATCAGTTAAACTCCAGATGACTTTTGAGATTATAGAGGGTAGTGTTGGAATTTCTTCAGTCATTCTTTATATTTTATCCCTATTTTCTTTTTTTAAAGGACTTAGCTATAGCTTCAGTAGCTCTGGAAAAATACTACTGAGATTACTTAGATGCAATTTATAATTAAATTATTACACTTAATGTTATATCTCTCTAGTTTTGAATACTGTATTATTTCCTGCTCTTCTTGGTGATTCTTAGTCTTATGCTGAGTGTCATAGTAGTGTTTGGAGATAAAGTTTTCTTTGTCTGGCCTTCTCTATGGTGTAGAAAAATTCTTAAAACTATCCATTCTCTTCATAAGGGTCACTTTAGCAATAAAAAAAAACCACCTTAAAATCTTTAGGGTTGAAACCAAAATGGCATTTAACTTTTAATTTGTATTCCCTGCTTTTCTCATTACTGTACATTGTTTTAATTCCTTCTCATAGATTTTGATGCAGTGTGTCTGATGGTGTGCAAATGTATTTGAAATCGTAACCTGTTTTTAATGAAAACAAAAGATTGAACAACCTGTTCTAGTGGAAGGTGTCTGAGCCTGTGGCAGGGGGGGAAGAACCAGCCCTTCCAACCCAAACTCTTCTATGATCCTGTGGTGTGCTGTGCACGAGGTAGGAAAATGCTTAAAAGTTCTTTGGTGCTAAGGGTATAAAAAGCCTCAGTGACTATTTCTTCCAAGATACTCCTCTTGCTTGGGGTTGCTTTTAGGTGGAGACCTGAGGGTGTTTGGCAGCACTGGAGGTAATTATAGATGACAATAGCAGCAACTTGTGGTTGTCTCTGTGGCTGTATCAGTTTTGTGCTCTTAATTCCCACAAGGAAAACTTCCTATGGGAGGCTGCGTCACAGTGATGTACGGGCGCTCTGTTGTAACCTGGCTGGAGCAGCTGGTGACTCCTTGAGCGTGGGATTTGTATCAGGGCATAGTTTCTGGTTGCTTAGTAGTTTCAGAGGGAAAGATCTGTGGGAAATAAATGTGGCTAATACATTTGCAAATGTGATGAGCTCTTAACATGCAGGTCATGAACAATTATGATGTATTGGCCACCTCCCTGATGAGGAAACCATCTTGGTTTTGCCAATCAAAGATTTCCATTGAGGGCTAGACATATTTTTACCTGATTTGTGGCAGTCTCTGTGTAATGACTGTTGCAGAAACATCTCTGTGTATTCTCAGAGAGCAGCTTCTCATTTGTTCCACATTTAAAATTTCATACATTTAGAGGCAACCAGTATTCTCAGGTTTTAAAGAACATACTCTGGTGGTCCACAGAGGGAAAAAGTAGTTATAGGGTACTTCTGGAGAAGTTAGGAGACCAGTAATTTCAGCTGAATATATGTTGCCTAGGAAGATTTCTATTAATTTTATTTAGGTGTGCATTTATGTATTCACTGCAATCAAGGAGAAAAATTGTGCGTTATTTTTAGTCATAAGTTAATGTAATTTTGTTTTACCACAACTTGGTATTCTGAGATTTTGCAAAAACCGAGTGCTTGTCAGCTTTATTTAGGGATTGAAGTTGCAATTTCCTCATGAAGCTTTAAAATTATCAGCTGAAAATCTATTTCATAAATGGTAACTGTTGGCACTGGTAGAGACTGTTTGTGACGCACCTCTGTCAGTATGACAGAATAGTGGTTTGGTCTACTGTCCAGTTCAAACCAGACAGCCTGATAAGTTAGCAGTTCTTTCTAGTCAGTAGTATTTCCTTTTTATTTGTAATAAATAGCAATACAGATTTGTATAAATTCATTGCATTTTTCAAAAGCTTCTGACTCTGGGTTGTAAGTACATTCAAAATATTCTTAGTATTTTATACTCTTAGTGCTCCACATACAATTTTGCCGTGAATATCTCAGGCTAATAGGTACCACACAGCTTAAGGATTTTTATATATTGCCTTTATATCTTTTCCTTCATCATTCAATATTTGTTCTTGTCTTCAGAATTGACTTCTGTTGTTTTTGTAGCTCCTTCATTTGAGATGGCCATCCTATGAATATCTGTTCTGTGGATGCAGTCTTCCAGTACTGTTTTTCCAAACCGGTTTAGTCCTGAAAACATCTGTTGCTCTTGACTATCACCATGTTGCTTAGAGACATGATGACCTTATACATGACTCGTTCTGAAAACACCTTACCTGTAATTGTTGAGAGCATCCTCTACTTTTAAATCAAAAAAGAAATTATTTTTTGTTCTTCTTGACTTGGTAACATGCATTTTGTAGTAGCTGCTGTATAGCCAGCTTAATGTACTCTGTGTTACGGATGGATTTCCTCCTTAGCATCGTGAGACAGGGATATTGTCTGGGTGGGCACATCTGCTGTATCTAGGGATGTGAGGGCAGCTGTACCCAGTAGGGACAAAGTCTATTGGCCCTAGTTTCCTGTTTGTGGAAGTAGCTAAGGAATAGTTCTGATAATAATAACTGAGGAATAGTTCTAAGAAGCAGAAGTATAATGTAATTTAAAAATTATAATTTCCCTTGCTTTCACTTTTTATACAGGTTTTTAGTAGAAATGTAGGGATGTTTGAATTATTTGTGTTTAAGTTAATTACCAAATTCATGGGGCAGGACACATTTTCTTTTTTTTTTTAAACTCACTGTATTTTTGAACTTTTGCCTTCCTTGGTATTAACTGGCAATGTTTCCTACCTGCTTTTAAGAAAATTGTGCTGTTTTACACAGCTGCAACTGGCTTTGGTACAATTCTGAGAAATAACTGGCCCTCTCAATTTTGTGGATTCAAAATAGTGCATTACATATACAGTCTATTACATTATACAGTCTATTATATAATAATTCTTCTTGCTACATGTTTTCTAAGCTCAAGTCTGTCCTTATTAAATTCTCTTCATGAAGATTTTGGGTCAGTATCTCTATCTGACTAGCCTGTTCTGCGCTCTTATGTTCTAAATTCTGCCGGATTCTAGTTTGGGTGGGATTACATGAAACTTCCAGTTTACAGTAACATAGGGAATTGAATAACACAGGACTATCATGTGACTGAAAGACAGCAAGCTGTTCCCTTTCTGGTCGTTCCAGATGTTTTGTTTACTTGTTTGGTGGTGACCACTGAACTGCTGTTTTCAGAGCACGATGCTAGTGATGATCTCTGGCATGCCCAGAGACCCTTTCCTTGGGTTGTGTTTGTTGTGTTTGGGTGTGTGTGGAGTTTTGTTTGTCTGTTCCCTTATCTGCAGTGACTTTAAGCAATTCAGTTTTCATTGCATGGCTCTTTGCAGCCAGTGCAGCTTTGACTAAGCCAGGTAGTTCTTACATCACTGACAAACTTTGTTCATCCTCTTGCAGATCAATTGAAAAAAACCCTAAAAATAAACAAAACTCCTGAAACCAAAAATACTGAACAGCACAGTCCATAGTGTCATGTGATGATGATCATCATCATCAGATGCCAGTGGTGCTTTTGGTAGCATTTCAATATTGTGAAACTGTCCTTTTCCTTTCAATTGCTTGTTTTCTCCTGACTGGGCTTTTAGAGAGGAATTATTTTTAATCCTATGACAGCATAGCTTCTTGTAAAAATTTTGTTAAGAAACACCATCAAAAAAGTAATAAACCCTCTCTGGGGAGAAAAAAGTGTAATGTATTGTTCAGATAATCCTTTCTGTTGAACTGCAAAGAATGTACCTCAACTACAAGAGAGGCCTGCAGAATTCACCCTTTGCTTTTGCCTCCTAATGCCATATCTTCTGTAGTGGGTAAGTTGGTAGAAACTAGTATGGGCTAGTATGGTAGAAACTGTCATGGGCTTGCCTTCATTTTCTCTGCACTTTTGTGGGTCTACTGTAGACATTAATATATTGCCTTCATTTTGTGAGGTAGCAAGGTTGTTTTAAATGAGGGGTCATACTCTGCTGTAGGAGTTGCTTTAAAACGTAGCCTGGTCTTGATTTTTTTGAGGTTGTGGTGGGATTTTTTTCCTCCCTCTTGCTGTTGCATCAGTTTGTGACTGTTCTACTGATTCTCCATTTTGTAAGAAATTATTCTGGTATATGGGAATTTCTAGGTTTTTTCAGTCAAACGTTTTTTCTTTAAAATTTTACAGAATGCTCCACTCAACTGTTAGTGACAATGCAGCATCTTGCTGAGTGTGTTTATTGCACATAAATTGCTACTCAGGATCTGTAGAGATTGTCAATGCAGATCTAAATTATTTATTTTGACTTCTCCAATCAAATACTGAGGCTCCTCTTTTGACCTCCAAAATTCTCTATTTCAGTTCTTGACATGTGTTACAATAGCAGCATTGTGACTTTAAGGGAGCAGGAAAGAGTGTATACAAAATGAAGTTACATGGTCCTGATGATTTTAGAGAATGTCCTGAAATAAAATCTGTCTTGCAGTGTGAGTGATGGGTTTGTGCTCACAGATGCCTGGCCAAAAGCAGATTTTACAAGCAGCTGTATTTTCATTCTGTGAGTGCTCCTATACCTTGTTTACAAGACATAAGCCTAATCCATTTTATGATCAGGGATATTTGCCAGCAAAATTTGAGTATGCTTTACTTCAGGTTTTGGGGCTTTTGTGTGTGTAGTCTCATGCAATTAACAGACAATTATTAATTAACAATTATTAAATATTTTTTATTGATTAATTGGATAATTGACCTTGTCTTTCTAGGAGGAAGCTGTTTCTCAGCAAGACAGTCCTATTTGTTGAACTCCTGTCCAACCAGCCCTGGGTTTGTTGGACAGTCCTGCCCTAAAAGCTTGTTCAGATTGTATTCTGACTCCGAGGTTTGACATTTGATAATCGCTGGGCCCAAACCCACTTGCATGTGTTGATAATGCTTTCTGTGTTTCTTCAGTATGTTCATTTTCTGTCTGTGGTGTAGAATTGCCTGGCTATATTTGTTTACTTTCATTTCTCTAAGTGCTTGGACAACATAATTCACTTATCTGGCGTTGACTGACTAGGAACATCATTTGCTTTTCTCAGGCGCAAGGAAGCAGCATGTCTTTTGTTCTGCGTTAAAGCCAGAGTTACAATGTTGCTTCCCGTATTTAAAGAAGAGTTCTGACCTGTGAGTGAGCTTTTTGAAATGACAAGTCTTTGCATAATTGTCTTTTTTTCAAGGCAACTTGTGCCAAAATAGGGATTATTGGAAAATAAGGGCATGTAAGGTTATGTTGTGAACTAGATATTACCTGGGGGCCTGGATCCTGTTTCAGGATTTGTTAAAAAGCCCCCACTTCTTTCTTTGAATCTCATTTTGTAAAAGAAACTTCAGTGGAAGATTCAGGCATTCTTTGTAATCTCCTATTTCTGTTATTTTGTCACACCCTTGTTCACTTAGATGAACTCAGCTGTGCTTAGGAGAAAATATCATTGCTCCCAACCTGCTGTGTGGGCTGGCTGGTTGGAGAATACAGCAGGCTGGCATCTTAGCTGAGCTGTGGGCTTGATTTACTGTAAATGGGCTAATTAACCATGCGGTGTCATACTGCTCTGTTTGTGTGTAGTGAAGCTACATAAGCCTGAGTTGCTTACAGTTTGTTTCTGTGCATTGATTTTTTTTGTGGTTAGGTATAAGGAGGTAATAGGCGTGAAACAAAACTTTAAATTAAATGCAGAAAAATTGGTAGGACAGCTATTTTGTGAACTGCTCAGCTTGTGCTCAGCATTTCTGGATGTTTTTAAAATATAATACTAGCTCAGATTTTTGTGGTTTGCTACTAAATAATTGAGAACTATGATTTGCTCTGGAGAGTTTTAATAAAGATTAATTGATGGAAGATTAGTGCTTTTTAACTCTTTCATGCAGAGAGACTTAACAAGCTAAGTATTCTGGTACTTTTGAAGAAAGAACAGAGCAGCCGTTTGTTATTACTATGATTGAGGTAAATTGTCTTAAGGGTATCATTATAAACCCACTATCTTTTAGTATTTAATTTTTTTCCTCTATTTGAAAGACAGAGAAAACTTTTCAAGAATTTTCTGGTTGCAGGACCTCTCTTCTGTACTGAGACAAGCACTAAAAATCTCATGCTAAAAACATTTGCATATCAGTCTGTTCATTAAAAGACAGAAATCTGTTCTCCAGCCTTATAATTTACTATTTTGTACCATATGTAGCCAATTAAAAAAACAAGGTAAGAAAATATCATTTGCTTTTTTCTTCTATATAAATAAATGGAAGTGAGCATAATAGCAGCCAAAGGAAACATTCCTCAGTGATTGCAGCAAGGTTTGTCCAAAATAATAGGGTTTGTATTTTGTAAATGTTTGGTTTGCCTCTGATGTTTAACATTTTAGGCTCTTTAATGTATGTGGGTGCATACCAGGCTAAGTGTAAAATTTCAAAACCCATTGGTGGAAGTCTTGTAAGACGGGACCACCTGCTGTGTTTGCTGGGCTGTTTCAATTGCTCTGTTATGCAATTTCTTCTGTTACAAGTTGAGGAAGACTGAGGAGGCCACTGGGTTAAAGTATTACTTGGCCTTAAGTGTTAATGCTGGTCACAGTTTTCCTCATTTGGGAACAAAAGGTTTTATACAGATGACTTCTAAGTCTTTTGGTTCTGCCGAATGATGGATCCTTGTTTATGTGCATCCAACCAACTGGTGTTTCGTGCATATTTATTCTCAGGTTTTAGCACTGAAGTAGCTGTTGAGGTCGTGTGTGAGGCTAGCTCAGTCACTGTAGTCATAGTTGGTTAATGAAAATTGTTAAGAATAGTAAATTCTTTAAGCTTTGTAAGTGTCTTTATGTAAGTATTCTTGCAGGAATAGTGGGCACTTTGTTTTGGGACTTCAGGTAAACCATGCAGAACTGTGTGCTAAATGGTAATAATTATGGCCAAAAAGCATCTGAGTCAGCACGGGAGATGATTGGAAAAATTTAACTTTGTGTTGGGTGAGAAACTTTTGTTCAAAGGACTTTTCTTGTACTGAGAGGACAGTATTGGTCAGCATATCTCTAGTTTCACAAACAGCCTTGTGTATGTACCTGTGGAAGAAAATCAGATTTGTGAACCTAATCCAAATAATTTTGTTTTCTCTGTACTTTAATGTGTCTGTGACTGTCAACTAGACCACAAGTGTAGTAAAATGAGAACCTCCAGAGTTCATAAGCAAAATTAGGTCTTATCCTTTGTCCAGTCCTTCTCTGTAAAAGAAGGCCCCTCAAACCTTTGTAAGGACTGATACAGGATGACTCATTGATGTCTGAGCCATTTAAAAGCTTCCTTCTAGCAGCATTTCAAACAAAAGCTGCCTCGAGGAGCTGTTCTCCAGGGTAAGGTGGTGCCAGTGTGGGAGACACAGAAAACATCCTATGGGAAATGCTGTGCACCCTCTTAGCCACAGTGAATGCTGGGCAAATACTGTCAATTGATGAAATTTGCCCCTTACAAGATGTAGTGAGGAAATAATGCTTTAATACAATTTAAAGTATTAAGATAAATCACAGGCAATTGAATGCCATTTTATAGGCAACTCAAATGTGTTCTGCCACCTGGGTCAGTCACTTACATGGTGAGGTCCTGGTAACAAAAGCACTGTGCTGAGTACTTATTCAGTAATGGAAAAGCAGTGTGTAGAGGGAGCATAAAACCTGTCTGTAAGAAGCCCTGTGGATGTGAACTGTTGAGAATACTTACATTTAAATACTTAGATTTAAAGGTCTTATTTTGTCCAACTCTGAGTTGGGTTTATGTAGGAATAATGGTTTGAGTAAATCCATGTTGAATCAAAAGAATTAACAGATCTAAATAAGAGGCATCTCCAGTTTCCACAAAGAAAACATCTGTAGTTGATATTTTTTCACACTGAAAATAATGCTGCCTAGTTAGACTGGATTTATTTTGCAACATTAGTCAGAAAATACTCTAGTGGGTCAGTGCTAGGATGGGTGATTTAAAAGCCATTAGCTCGTGCATTCCTGGTTGTCTTTTCATAATTTTCATCACTCCTTATATTTAAAAATCTATCTGAAAAAGGAGAACAAAAATGGAGACGATGTCCAGGTTTCAGTGGCAGGAATGGAGGTGTTAATCTTTCACAGAGATAATTTTAATTTAGTTTTGTGGAGTTTTTTCTTTTTTTTTCCCCTGTTTTTTTTTTTTTCTATCCAAGTGTTTTTATTCTTCAGCTCTTAGTTGTAGTCAATCCATGTCCTTTCTACCCCAGCCCCCAACTCCGACACTGAAACGGCTCAAGGTCAAGAATTTGGCTGTTAAAGGAAACTGTTTTGTTTTGCATTAAGATTAATGGAGCTTTAAACTAACTAGGAGAGAGGAATTGTTCTGCTGAAATTATTAAACACATTCACCCTTTTCGGCAGACAAATTTTTGTCCTCAGTAGTGCTGGAAATAAGTTTTTAACAGATTGCACAAGCAGTAAGACGGTCAGTACAACTGCTTAATTCCATTTTTAAATGAAAGCTGAGATTGGATACGTGTAAATGTGGCAATCACAATTAAAACTTAAGTAAACCCTTGTCCCCAGTAGTGCTCAGTAGAAGATCATTCAGTTGGAAAAAACCTAAAATTATAATCCTATGCCTCTGTCCATGTGTATGCTTTATGTCTGATTGCTCTAACAATGAGATACTCGAAAAAATGAAACCATAGTCAGTATACTGCTTTGATGGAAGCATGGAGAGAGAATGCAAGGAAGGGCCTTTGAGCCTTCCTTGTCTATTAAAAAGACATTATGGTACCCACCTTTTGCTCTGAACATCTTGAGGAATCCTTTTGGGAGCAATATGGCAGCTGCTTAAGTAATTCTGGAACAGAAAAATCTCAAAGTAAAAATCAAGCAGAGGTGTTTTGTCAGCAGCATATTTTTCATTTATATTAACTTCTGATGCTTTTTATTCCCCATTGCCTTGGAGACACACCTTGGTGGGCATTCTGTCTGGCTTGTACAAGCCTTGAGAAGCATGACCAGCAGCATTGCTCATGCCCTCTCTAATTAATTCCATGTACAGTGTGTACAGTACTGGAAGTAAAATATGGTATTACCAGTCTGTTCTGGCTCAACCCTGTATAACTTTGGCTGACTACAACAGGCAATAACTTGCTAGCCTTCCTGGTGACTAAGAGTTCACTGCCTGTGTGCTGACCACAGAAGCATCCACTGTCATTTTTCACTGAGAGATTATGCAGTCCAGAGATAAAATGTTAATGTTTCAGCCATATACTTCCAAATTCTTGAGGACTTTTTTAGCCAGCTCACTTTCATTTATTACTGGCTAAAGTGTTAATGTCATTGTCTGCTGTGCAGTACTTTGGAACTATAGTTACCTGTTTTCATTTTCACCCTTTAAGACAGTTGATAACCTTAGTGAATATAAGGCAAAGACTGACAATTAGGGGGTTTTCCTGCACTGAAGTTTTCTAAAGAAAGTAAATCAACTCTGAATTTGTACAGGAATGTTTGCCTTGCATTCCACACACTGAGTCAATTTATCTCAGGGGCTCTCTTTTTCCTCCTTCCCACCCTCTTGAAAGGCTTGGTGACTGGAAAAAAAGGGAGGGGTGTATGGTAGATTGTAAAAAGAGATTTTTGTAGCCACTGGTGCCAGGAATCATCAAGGAATGCTTAAGTAGTGCCTCTTGTGACAGCATCCAGTCTATTGGAAAAGCATCATGTGCCATCTGGCTTCCATTTTGACTTAATTAAATGCATGCAGCCGACTTTAAGAACTCGGCTAAGATTCAGCTGTCTTGACATTTTGTAAAGAGCTAAGATTTTGTTGGGGAAGCTGCAATAGTCACCTGATTTATGTTGTTTAGTTCCCTTTCAGTGTGGTCCATGCAGTTTGCTGATATTTGAGTGACAATTCTGTTTAAATAAACTCTTAAGACTTGCTGACTCTTGGAAGCCTAATTCAGTAGGGGTTTTCCACTCTAGATTTTGGGATTTTTCTTAGAACTGTAGTTATTGTGGATTTTTTTAATAGTGAAAGCAGTTTCTTAAGTTCAGCCAAGTCATTTGTCTGGGAAAAAGTCAAGCTGCTTTGTAAAAGTTTGGTTACTCCACCCAGACTCTATATCAATGGGATTTTAGTTTTGTATGGGGAGGGGGTTAGGAGCAGAACGCGTTCTTTGCTGTTAGCCAGTTATTCAAAATGCAGAGAATAGCGAGGAGCTACTTTTCATGGACAAGCAAAACATCTTGCACTCATGAGAACCTGTCATTTTAATTTCCTGTTGTTTCATTTTGTATCTTCAACAGCAGCTTACCTGCGTGGATAAAGGATGTGGAAAAAAATTGATGCAAACTTCTACTCATGCAGTTGTAATTAAAAACCACACTTTTGTTGTTCAGAGTGCTAGGTATCTTCATTTTAGATCTTTAAAATGTAGAAAAAAAATCAAGGGAAAACAAACACACAGAAATAGTGTCTTTATTTAGCATCTAGGTGAGATTAACAAAGACTCATTCAAATTGGCCTTTTCATTCTTATGTCGAGTTTTATCAAGCTGACTAGTGATGACAGTCAAGTGTTAATTTAAAACAAGTCTTCTACCATACTCCTAATACTCCAGAACGATCAGGTTTTATCTTTTTCGTCCAGCTATGAAGGATTACCCCATTTTTTCTTTTTTTTTTAATCACTGGAAATGTTATATTCTTGGAAGGCCCTTCAGGAAGAGGGAGTATTTTAATGGTTATATGTGCAGTATTATCTGGCCCTTTTCTAGTTCTATATTGCAAGAATGTTTTTGCTTTTTTATCTTTCTAGGTCTCTTATTTTTGGTAAGTTATCCTTGGCCCACTGCCACCCATTGTATGAATGGAATTCTACAGTTCTCATTACGAACATCAGTTTGCTTAGACCTCTTTAGCTGATTTACTAAGTACAATATCCAGATCCCTCCTGCTGTGTCTTAACAGCTGTGCTGCAGGCTTGGGTTGAACACACCCCTTCTGCCCCCCAGGCCCCCTAACCTGTAATAGCCACTCTGGCCTGCTTGTTGAAGAAAGAAGCTTTAGGAGCTGCTTAGCTTACCTTGACATCTCCATTTCCCTGTACCATTCATGTTTGAAATCAGGTAGAAGGAAAATACCATGATGAGATAGCTTGTCAAATTTCCTCATGCAATGCTACTAACATGTCTCAAACCTGCCCTTGAGAGCCCTGTTCCCAGGGGTGAGCAACTGCTGGACTTCTGCTTCCATACATGTTGAGTTCTTCGCCTCTGTTCAGGTAGCTGAACGAGGTTGCAAATAACATTTCTTGCAAAGGAAGCACTTACTAGTGATAAGGAAGAGCATCTTCCTTCTAATGTTAATCTGATTACTGAGGACTAATTGACTCAAAGCAGTTGAGAATCAAGGAGCTTTAATTTCCTATTGTCCACCTGTACATGTAAGCATCAAGATAAGAAGAGACTATGCATTTTTGAAAGCTTGGTTTGCTTGGGTTTATTTCTTAAAAGCTAGTATGCATTGCTTGTGCATTGTTATTTATATGTACTACTAAGTTAAATACTTGAGTTGAGAAGCCTCCTGAACTTTCTTGTTGTTGGAAATGAATTGATTATCAGAGCATGAATCTTATCCCCATTTAGATTGTTTTGCTTGTGTTTGTTGTTTAGTAGGAATGGTGCAGCATCTCACTGGGCTTGAGGGTGGCAGACATTACTGTAGTAGTAGATATGCTCTTTTATAATTTTATGAAAGCATTTGTTTACATTGCTCTAGGTTTGGAGACATTTTAGAGGTGATGTAATATATGCAAACAAGGTTGATAAATTTACTTCCCATAAAAACAGGTAAGCAAGGCAGTGGAAGCTGGGGTGTTGGAAAAAAATCCCCTTCAGGGAAGCTGTCTGATTGTTCTGCCTGTTTCCTCTGTGTCCACATTTGTTTGAAGGAGACTGTAAGATAGAAACTTGAGCCAGAATTAGGTTGGGATAAGACTAGGGGAAATTATTCAAGATAGCAACTATTACGCAGTTGAAGTTGGCCACAAGTTCCTTCGGCACCTCATGTGAAGTGGGATTGTGGGGCATCCCTTGAAGACCCCAAAAAACTGCAGAGATGGCTGAAAATGTTCCCAGGTCATGAGTCCCTGATCTGTATGTACATCCATGCTTGGGAGCCCTTTCACAGCTGAAGGGGGTAGCAGGGGAAGCTTTGCAGTTGACTGTACAGAAGATCTGACAGTTGAATCTCTTGATTGATTTGCATAGTCAAGAATGGTGTAAAGCAGCTGAAAGCACCATTACTTGGAGTAAGACTCCCTCTCTACGCTTATATTGGTACATTGCTCTTGTATGAAAAGAGGGAGCATACCTTCTCTAACCTGTTACTGAGTTATTTGTACTTCACCTGCAGTTTTAATTTCAGTTTCATGCTTATTCTAAGGTTTAGCAAAAACGTTTGCTTGTATTGTACTAAGCTTGTAGTAGAAGCTACCTATAAAGGACTGAACCAGTGCTTAGAGTTCAGATGTATTAGTGCATTTTCTTGTGCCCTTCAATTTCTAATTTCTCTGGATGGAGAAAGTCACATTCAGATATGTTGTGCATAGCAGGTTTTGAGGTTTGAGTGTCTAAATGACCCTGGTGCAAGCTTTTCATTGTTTGTACAGTTAACTGTGGGTCTGCGTTTCTTATCTTTGGTGGAACTGACTTTTGAACCTGAAGATACTTCTGCTGTTTCAGTTTAATGCACTTGAGGGGTGTACAAGCACATGCACATAGTTTGAAATGAGGGAGAAGGGCCCCCCAGGTGAAGGTACTCACATAAAGGTAATCTCCATTACCCCTTTATATTTCAAATTGTGAAACAAACAATTACTTAGAGGAGGGGATTCTGGCCAAATAAACAAAGAATAGAAAAACATGAGGTCTCAAAGTCCAGGAACCTGACCACTACAAAAACTAAGGAAGAAAAGAGCTATGTAACTGACTTTTCTAGGATTATTGATCTATTTTCATCCAATGTAATCTGTCCTGTGAGAATTTGAAAGACTTTACGATGACTACAGTTTAAATTTTATTCAGAGCATCACCACTGCATCTTGTATTACAACACTGTACCTTGCACTAAGAAGAAATTTAATGTCTTTTTTGTGGCACAGTTTACTTGGTTGTGATATTTAGAAGTGCTGATTGGAAGACACAAGACACTTAATGAAAACTGGAAGTTAAACTTAGTCAGAGGTTGAGAACAGGAAAGAAAAAACCTTTTCCTCTCTCTTCACTTTTTCATTTGACTGCTGGAAAAGAAAGAGGGGGTCAATGCTTCAGTGAACAGCAAGGAAAGGTTTTTGAATTAGTTCTCAAATACTTTTTATTTTCAAAGAATGTTTGCTTTAAGGTATATTTTTCAAGTACAATAATTTGAACAGCTTTAGTTTTATACTTTCACAGTTGTTGAGAATTTTAAGAACAGTAAAAACAGATTTCAAATCATTAGGGTTTTAATAGGCTTTTAATAAGGTGGATACCCCTGTGAGAAAACCGAGGTTAAAGCAAGGAAGTCTTATTTCTTGTTAAAAGTTTGGAGATATAGGCTTAAAACAAGAATGAGGCTTCTATCCACTGTGGCTAAGCCTTGAATTTTCTGTGTTTTGTTGGTTGAAACCTGCCCTGTGACACATAGGATGCATGAATATAGATTTTTGGTCCGTGGGCACAACAGAAAGTAGAGTGAACCATGTCACCTGCAGGATGTAGGTGCATTTGTTCTGGGCAGACAGGTCCTGAGGGGTTTAAGGTGTTCTTTTCAGCACTGAGTACTACTCCAGCCCTTGCATCTTTTACAGGCTGTAATACAGGTAACTGCAACATACAAAATAATTTGGTATTTACAAGGCAATGAGTGCTGCGGAAGGTGCAGTCTCCTCTGAAACCATACAGCATGTTTGATGGGTAGGAATCTGGGCTGCAATAAACTCTTGAAGTCATGTTGCTCAGATGAGAAAGCAAAATATAGTACAGTGACAATAGTTGAGTGTACATATAGTATATAGATCCCTTTTAAAATATGGGAGGGCTATGACCTCGCATTCCAGAAGAGATTAAGTAGAAAGCATCAGTAAAAGCCATCTGTAATCAGATTCTCTGCACTGTTTTTCCTTTAGTGCTTTTGATCTGAGATGAAGCCAGTGAGTGATGTGAAAGTTGCCTTAGCAGAGCTTCATGCATTTGGCACATGTTCAAATGGCTCTGTGTGGGGTCAGTTGTACTTCAACCTTGAGCTCTAGGCATGCTGCTAGAGAGTCCAAGCACATTTATTTGTCCTCTACTCTCCTCAGTTAATGTATTCTGTCTTAAAAGTGAAAATATTTAGCAGAATTACTTTTTTCAGTTTTTACACAAGTCAGATGTTAAATGTCATGATGCAGATAGCTTTTCTTCTCTTTTTTAGCCACTTCCAAATTCAATTCCAACATTTCAGTTTGGGAGCTGGCCAGAATTAGCTGAGGAGTTTCTTATCTAGCCTCGTCATTCTGCAAGCATTCCCTTAAAACTCTCCTTGAGTCCAGAGAAATGAACTGGTAAAGTCTTGCTGTGTCTCAACTCTGCCTGCTCTGCATCTTGGCAAATGATGAATTTAATAGAAATGTGCTTTAGCATTAAATATTTTGGCAGTAATCCCACTTTGATGTTGCTCAATGCAACAAATGAATAGTAAATATATCACAGTACTGCTTTCATGGTAATTAAAGCAATAACTATTTAATATTTGTGGTTATATTATACTATGGGACATAGCTGGATATGATAATCTGCAGCAGTATTATTTGTTTATCCATACTGTACAATCTGAATAACTTCTAAAAATAATCTAAAAAAAAAAATTTGGTGTTGTGTAGCAGTTGCCCTGAGTCTGAAAGAAAACCTGTTAAATGTCAGCATGTTTAGGCATTACCCTAAAATAATTCCTTAATGCTCTCAAATATTGCCAGTGTGCTCATTTAACAAAGAGGTGCTTTGTCTCTTCAGCCACAGGACAGCTGTTGATGAGTACACCTCACCTAACTTGGTTATTTTGCTTTCTTTCATTCTCCCCAGTTGATTAATTGATTTTTTTTTTTCCACAAAAAAGCTGGCTTTTTTTTCTGCAAAGCTCTTTAAAATGATCTTTTGCACTTCCCTGCCATTGACCAAGCAGACAGGCAGATTCTGAAGGCTGGATTCTGTATTTCATCCCTTCCATCCATCAGTTTGTTTAGCCTCTGGGATGTGGTAGTTGGGAAATAACGCACAGCCAGTACAAACTACTATAAACTTGTCAACTGCAAACCAACAGAGACAATACCTAGCTCAAATTGTATACATTGTAACTTCCCCCCCTCCCCCCCAAGACAAGCTGCATATTTGATAAGCTTAGGCAAAAAATATTTACAGCATTGCAACGTTAATAGTGTTGAAATATTTCAGTGCGATTTATATGTGAGATACTTTAGATAAAGGTAGCATTCAGTACTGTGCAGAGTAACAGTCCAGTGTAAAAATGTTAAGCTTGAAAGCAAAGGGAAGGGTCTTTATTTTAAGGTGAAAGAGAGTAACTGTGACCTTATGTGGTCTTTAGTTTTCTCCATTGTAATTTCTTGACGCTAGAGCCTCGCAGTATTTCACAAGGGGAATGGCTGGGGTGGGGTGGCTGTGAGAGCACAAGGCCACCTCTGCAGCTCCTGCTCAGCACCTGCACGGGCAGGAGCACAGCTCAGGGGAGCACTCACGTTCCCCTGGGACCTGAGAGCCTCCCCTGCCGGCTCCCGTGGGCTGCTGGGCAGGAGCTCGGGGAAGGGAGGTGGCTGTGGCCAGGCCAGCAAACCTCACCATGGCCTCTCACCAGGGCTTTGCTTTCTGGTCCAATGCCAGGAGACTGCTTTGAGCTGTACATTGACTGATGGAATAAAACATAAACATAAAAGCAAAAGAAAACTGTCAGGTAAGGAAATATTTTTATTTAGCATTCTATTTCCCTTTTTATTTTTCTTCTTTTCTTTTTCTTATTGAATTGAAAAACTAACTTCTGGAACAGCTCATAGTGTTGTAGATTACGGATGATGCTACTCTGTGAAAGCAAGTTGACTGTTAGGGTTTTGGAGTTAAAGTAACTTCTTCCACTGTCTTCTTCAGAAAATTGACATGTTGCAAAATGAAGTTGCCTTAAAGGTGCTTTTTAAATGTATCATTTAGTGTATTGAAAATATCTGTAATGTTTAAATTGACTAAAAAGTGACTTTTCCTATTAGTTTCATTTTGCATAGAGTTTGTGCTGATAAATCTTATGTATGATTTTTATATCAGCAAATGAGAAGTCTTTTTTTTACTTCTCTCTTCTGGTAGAAGGCTAATTTTCTAAATGAATGGGCTTTTTTTCTGGCCCTTTGCTGCTTACATCTTAAATCCTCTTGACAAGCAGAGCAACTGTTGTGTTCCTTCTGCATATGTATAATTAAGAGGCTGATTATATTGCCTCCTAATCTAGATTATCATCCTGAAGAAAACAATATGTTCCTTTTGCAAAAGGAATGGTGAAAGGCAGAGGTGCAATATAATACCAGCAGGGGGGAAAGCAATACCAATTAATAACTCTATCAGGAGAAGTGGTATTGTCTTCCTTATCACAAGACCATTTTTTAAGTTGCACAATTTGTAAAACTCAGCCAATTTTTCCTTGCTTGCACTTGACAGACACTTTAAGAATCCCGAGAATGCACATTTGGTTTAGAGTGAAATAGGAAATGTTTTTATCCAGGTTTGAGTCTTAGTTTCCTGTTCGTGGAAAAATTTTAAAATTACACTTTTACAGCTTTAAGCCATTTTAGTGAGAACATTGTAGCATTATTAAGTACACTAACTTAGTAGTTTGTTCACTGTTTTATGCTAAGTTCTTGGGAAATTGATACTGAGGTAGCAAGCTGTAGTTGTGACACCAGATGGTCCAGCTGGCTCTGTGGCAGCACACTGTCTGGTCCTGTCTTTTAGAAGATCACTGTAGAGCACTTACCATGCCCAATAGAGTTTATGCTCTGTGTATTCCTCTTGAGATTAATTTACAGTGGAGTAATGAATTGGGAAAATTATTCGCATTTAATGCCACTCTAGTGGCTCTGCTAGGTAGCACTGAGAGGGTCAACTTCCAAAGCAGAGCAAGTACTCTTTGTACAGAGTTCCTGTTTTAGTCCCACAGAGTTGCTGAATAACACAGCTGTGTATTGTACCCCAAAAGTGCTTCATTCACTTTTGTTAATAAAGAAACTCTTCCAACTAAAAGGTCTTTTTATTGCACATTGGGCCTCACTGATAAATAAGAAATACCACAGTTCCAATATGAAATATAGTACAACAGTATTCCAGAATTAGTGTATGGATATTTCTCTGGATCACAGGCTTTAAACTTCATGGAAGAACCACCATACCAAAAAGTTCTAAAATAGAGGAATGGTAAAACTAAAGAATTCAAAGATTATGTGCTAAAAAGATAGTACTTTCAGAAAATTAATTCAAATTTTGAAATAATCTTGAAATACAAATAATAATTATAGTATATAACTGATTAAGGAGAGCAGAGAAAGGGATATGCATTTGAAATGAGAACTGTGAATGCAAGACAAAAACTTGTGGTTTGGATAACCATATGGAAAAGTGAAGTGAAATTTTATCTGTAAACTTAAATTGGATGATGCCCAAACAAGGAAAAACCTATGACTGATAACAGTTATGGACCTATTGTAGCTTGAAAATCCTGTGTGTAGCCAACCTGTCTCTCCAGGTAACCAGCTAATATTTCAAAGAAAGAAAATTCCTGCATATTCTGTACAGGAAGATAAACCAGTGGCTTAGAGAAGGAAGGAAGGAAGGAAGAAGTACTTTCTAGCAGATACCCCATGCTTACTTTAACTGGTAGTGTCCATGCACTTGAGAGAAGTTCATGAAATGTTTTTACTTAGAGTTACTTCACGCAGCTCAGAAAATATGTGAACGCAGCAGGGGTCTCCGCAGCTTTCCTCAAATAATGAAATGGGAATTTTAGGTTTTTTACTGCGGAGTTATCTAACTTCCTGCACTTCAGTCTTACTCATGCTCCGGAAACTCCCTCATGTAAAAAGCTGCGGTTCTTCTCTCTCTTGAGTGGCTCAAGAGGTATCAACCTCAGGCCACATCAGCACAATATCACAGCTGCTAATATCTTGCTGTGGTGTGGACCGAGACCAACTTAAACAGACTATTGCTAGCCCATCTCTGCCTTCCTGTGTCTTGGCATGAACCAATGTATTGTTCTCCACAGTTCATTGTTCTCACAGTCTCCACAGTTCACACTAGAAATTGAGAGTGCTGTTCGGCTTAGAAAGGGGGAAGCTGAGAGGTTTGGGATGGGCTCCCAAAAGTACATCTGAGCCTTTATGAGACAAGAAAAATCCAAGAACACCAGTGCAACTTTCCTCCAAATTCCTATCACCTTCATGTCTTTCTGGTGTATCTGTGTAGTGCTTTTCAAGTGCTTGTGAAGGTACAGACCCTTGTTCCTGAAACACAAGATGAACATCAACAGGAGTAACTGAGACATGGGAATTCAGGCTTCTCATAGTGCTTAACTGTTGTTGAGGTAAAGAAACAAACAGCAACACAGAAGTATAGGAGTAGCTGTCTAATAAAACCACGGTGGATTTGTGCTGATTGACCTGCTTAGTAAAAGGCTTGCAATACATTCTTAATCTCAACAGTCTTTAATGATGATACTTAGTAATAATACACTCTTTTAATATTACAAGCAAGCAAATAAAAGCAAAAGCTCCAAGTCTACTTTTAGGAATACCATTTCTTTTATATCTTAAAAGGAGAGTTACAGTATTAAAGGAGAGTTATAGTTATTAGTAAAGATAGCAAGGTTCATCTTCAGGAGCTGAGATTGGACTCATACTTCAAAATAATTCATTAACTGGTCTTCTGGTCCATAGCTAGCTAAACAAAAAACTCCAGAGGTTTACAAATCAGTCATTACAATGTCTGATGTTTAGCTTCTAGAGTGGATATGCAGTTTTATAGTAATTAAGTGCTTAAATAGGTAATCCAGAAACATCCCTGTTAAGCAAGGAGCTATTTAAAGAAGTATCCCAATATGAACATCTGTACAGAGAAAAAGTCCAACTTCTCCCAGGTTAATTCAGAGGGGAGAGTCAGCAGAAGGCTCTCCAGTTGCTGCTTTAGTCAGACCTTCAACTTTCTTTTACTATGATAAATAAAATTTTATTTAAAAATTTCCTACAATTAAAATATTCAAAAAATTTCCAAATATTAAAATATTTCCTACAATTTAGAGTGTAAAAATTACTGAATTTGGAGATAATTTCAATACAGTGCAAACAAAATTTTTCAGTATGCCACTGTTGTTGCATACTACGTAATATAATATGTGATTTAAATTTTTATCATTTGGAAGATTAGATTGTTTCTCTGGTGTTCCTAGCGATTTAAAGGCAGTCTTTAAATCGTCTGTCAGTTACCAAGATGAGTAAGTACAAAATCTCTTGTGCAGTGTGGTATTTGAACATTCAACCCCCTGCCACCGCTGACATCCTAAACTGGTGTGCTCAGAAATGAATTTTTCATGAGCGTGGTTGCACGCTTCTGGAATACAGGCTGCTGAGAAGCGCTCATGTTCGCTGGCATGGGCAGCACTGGGAGACAAGAACCTCTGTAAATGATGCTTGTGTGCACATCCAGTGGTCTCACCACCAATGTCAGAAAATAGAAGTGTAATTATAAATTTTCTTCTGTGTCGCAAGAATTATCGTACAGACATTTTTCCCAAAATTCCACTCATACTTGAGTGAGTGCTGCACAGTGAAGTTGTGAGTTGTGCTGCCTGAGCAGAATGTGACTTTTAGTAAGTGCATCTGCTCAGATGACAGATACTTTTGCCAAACAGAAATACAGATGTTTGTCAAACTGAGTAGTTTTGTCATAGTTAAATACACATTTTTTAATTGGGAAAAGCAGCTAATTGTGTGAGTACTGTTTGGATATGTCTTTATTTGTTAAGTCTTTGAAGTAATGTGCCTGCTCCTAGAGCTAAATTAGGCCAGTAACGTGTAATACAGTAAAGCTTTTGAAAAAAGGCTTGGAAAGTAAAGCCAATTTGGAAAATGTTCATTTAGAGTAGTAAGCATGCTCTAACTTCCAAATATAAGAATTCTTGAGTACTACCTTATAATTTGCTATTAAATCCATGCAGCTTTTTGAAGCTTCTATTTGCGTTAATTTACAATCCATGGTGATTTTAGTGCATTAATTGATAATTCACAGCACAATCCTATAATTTCTTAAGAAAAAAATAACCTTTGTCATTGACCCAGTATAATTATCTTAATTGGTTAATTATCTCTCATTAATCCTAGGAAGAATTAAGCCTCTGACATAGAGAAAAGGTGGCAGGATACTCACAGAGATGCCAAATATGGTTGCATATCTAATTCATATGGTAAATTTTTCATGAGGAAGGAATTTCTTCTAATGTCCTGTGGCAATAGAAAGTAATGAGGTTTTAAGGAATGGTATACAGAATAAACTACACAAAACGAAGAATTTGAAATTATGAACGTCTAGACTTGTTTAGAAAAAAGGAAAATTTCTTTTAAAGAAAATTCTGGGTTTGCAGGAGGGAGGGGGTTTTGTTAGCCTTTTTTTATTGTTGTTGGCTTTGCTTGGTTGGTTTTGGTTTTTTGTTAGATCTGAGATATGTGGTAACAGAGTACTGATGGGTAGAGGAAAAAGGGCAGGGATGCCATAATGTGATTGATGCCTGGGGTGTAAATTGCTACAGCTTAGTTCCTCTCCACAGAGCTGAATTTGCTTTTTTCAGGTTCCTAACTCAGAAGAGACCTAAGATATTGATGCTTAACTCTAACTGCATGAATGTTTCATGCCCTGCTTAGCCAAGTATGTGCCTCAGGAAGGCAGATTCCATCTTGTCAATAAACTGCATAAAACACTCTTTTTATTACTGGAGCATGATGAGAGATTTAGGCTGATTGTATTAGCAGTCTGTCTCCAGAAAAGCAGCCCCCTGTCTGACTGTACCAGGCAGCTCAGATACTGCAAGCTGGCAAAGCAACTAGGAACTGCCATACAGTCCTCTGCAACTTGCTTTGTGAACTGTGTTTGGTAATTTTAGGAGCAATTACATTGCAGTTGCTGCCCTAGAAAACTGTATTCAATGCTGTGTTTAGTGTTTGCTTCTTCATCTTTTCAAGTTTGACTTCTGGGTCAAAGTGGAGTGAGGGAAGCTCTCTTCCTTTACTGAGACAGTAATAAACAAGAACAGAGGACAAACTAAGGGCAAAGTTACCCAGACCTTTTTTGTTTCTATAATAGTATGCCTTTTTTTTCTTGAGGGTCATCCCACTTGCTTCCGAGTTTTTATTGCTCTGAGAAGGAAGAATTGAAATGGTGTGCAGAGTGCACAGCAGAAACGTGGCTTTCATACAGTGGGAGCAGGATTTTGCATCTATTCAGTTGGAAGTACTACATATTTAGAGTAAACAGGGTTGTATAAATTACATAAAGGTGAATCAAGGCAACTTTAAGTTTTGTTGACTATTTTAGCACTGGGGTGGGGGAGGAAGGGGTAAATGTGTCTTTTTGTTTGAACTTGGCTTTAAATATTTGAATTGTTGAGGAAGATGGTGGCAAAGGATGGCTTCGGTCTGGCATTTGGATACTCTGTGAATGTGCATATCAATTCTGAACAGAGATAAAAAGTTAATGTAAAGAACAAAATCTGTTGTTAACATTTAAAGCACTCAAATTTTAGGAGGAGGCTGACCGTTCTTTTGAAGTCTTGTTTGTTTTCTTCTCACAGGAGTGGTTGAGGGAATCAACCAAGACATGCTTTAAAATTCAGCACCTTACTGAGCCTCTTTTTTCTTTAAAGTTGAATAATTTTGCAAAGTGGAGAGATCTTACTGAAGAAATTGCTGTCAGTTACTATGAGAGCAGGTCCTTCTCATTGTTTGGTAGATTTTTGTTTAGATATGTAATCTTATGTTTTGTTCACTACATAGTGGGTTCTTAAATACTTCTGCAGTAACTGTTACAAATAACTTTTACTTTTGGGATGAAATCACATTTTCCGTGTAATTACAGGAATTACTGGGAAATGTTATACTTTCTAACTGTCTCAGAAGTGAGCATTTGTGCTATGACAAAAATGGAGGATCCCAAACAGCGTCTGTGATTAAAACCAATAATGGCCTGAGTTAGTCAAGATAAGCATTCTGTTAAAAATGGGCTGTTCAAGAGAAAGTATTTAAAATGGAAACCTAACACTCTGTAAAATTCCTGTGGGTTTTGGCAGACCCTTCACAGTGCTTTTTGAAACTAACAGGCAGTGAAGCAGTTTTTTTTCTGTTGCTGGGTCTTAATCAGTGCTACCTGTGTCTAAAAGTGTAGCCTTTTTTTTTTTTTTAAACCACAGCAATCTGTAGACATAGGCATAGATGCAACTTAAATTTTTGTAAAAGGTCACATTTAGACTGATAGACTGAATGAAATAGTTTCAATTGATTTTTGCTAAGTATACTGTTGCCATCCACTAGATCTTTCAATGTCTGTCTCTCAGACCTGTTGAAGTCCTTCACAAACAAACTTCTTTAATTAATGCACAGTCCTGTCTACATGATCATACAGACACATTCAGGGTTTGTTTTTTTTTTTTTGATTTGTAAGTAACTCTTGCCCTTTCCCTGATTATGCAGTGGTTTTGTAGGCTGTTGGATTGCATTTGGTCTGTGTTTGTCAAGGGTGCATTGGCAAATGATGACATTATTTTCCTGGGATGGACAGGAAGGCAGAAAGATAAACCAGTGTTGTTGGAAGCGTATGATAGTTGCAAGGTAAAAAACTTTGAACTTTATGATCAAAAAGATTACTTTGTCAGGTCATATTTTTCCTCTTGGAAGTCTGTTCCTGTTATCAGCTTGAATAGATAAAATACAAGTTATTTCTAGATATAACCTCTTTATAAACCATTCTTATCTTTGTTCGTAATAGCTGAAAGTACAAAAATGTAGACCTATAAAAATGCTTAATGTTAACTGCACAGATTGCATACATAAACAGCCTATTTATATATAGTCATCCATAAGTAAACTTGGGCAAGTAAATATGGATAATCTAACCCTATAAAACTTCTCTGCTAGGAGGTTTGTTAGAATAAATAAGCTGCATATAGAGAAAGCAGTTCTCTTTTGGCCAGCTGGCTATTTCTTTTCACAGCCCAGTTACTCACCCCATTCTTACACAGATTGTTTTGTCATTTGGAAGGGGAAAAAAAAGGAAAAATATGTTTAAAAACGGTGTAAGGCGTCTGTGACTACAGATGGGTTCCTCTGGGCTGGATGTGCCATTAGTTTCTGTAAAATGCAAAACCAAACTCATGTCTAAAAGTAAATGGGAATTATTTCTCAGTAATTTTTGATTTAGATGTGTACAGATTGAATGAATGAATACTGTACCAAACAGCAGTAGGAAGGTGTTTAGATGTTGGTGATGTGCTAAGAAAAACAAAATCAGAATTTAAGCTATGCTTTGCATGTGTTACTTTGGTGTGAGGGAGGGATGGGCCTGGAGTTGTTTAATTTCAGGATCAGCACTACAAACAGGCTTCTGCCATCACCCCTGCTTCCAGAATCTTCACTCATTCAATCTTGTCTTGGCCTTATTCTTACCCCAGGTAAGCTGGGTCTGTTGTGGCTTTGCTCTGGCCTGGGTGCTGGTTTAGGGTTGTAGAGACTGTAAGAACTAGGGAGCTTCCCTGAGGGTCTTGTGCTGCCCTAGAGGAGCTCTTGCATAGAAAGATTTCCCAAGCCTACAGTTTGTCTGTATTTAGTTGCTTTGTAGATGTGGAATATATGCAGGTGTGCTGCTCTGGCATATGTGCAAATATTATTTAGAAGCTGTAAAATGTAACTAGTAAAGCTTAGGTACTAATGGCAAAAAAGAGCTAAGTACTTGACACTCAGCAGCCCCATATTTAAATTTTTTTTTAATACATTAGCTCTATGCTTTCCAACCATCAAGGGTTTCTGGGGGTTTGTGGGTTCTGGGTTTTTGTTATTTTTTAAAATTATTATTAATTTATTTCTAGTAGAATTGTTCAGCAGAAATGAAAAGTTTCCAACTTCTGTTGCTGAAACAATTGAATCACTTTGAAAAAAACCTTTAAAAATAAACATCTGTTGTTCAGTTTTTTAAAACCCACAAATCTACGTGAAGTTTCTCTTCCTGATACTTTTCATCTGGAAATTGTTATCATTAGTTTCTTGGGAGAAAGTTTCATTAAATTTTTAACTTCAAGTACTTTAATTTGCCTTCAGTCCATAAGAGCCCTGTGATTTAAAGAAACAAATATAATAACAGTAACCTCTTTAGAAATAGTAACTGATGATTTATAATTGGAAATATTTTCTCACAGGCTTATGGTAGGTATTATTTTGAATGTAGGTTGAACTAAAATATTAATCAGTTTATGTATGAATTGTTAAAAAGGGAAATGGTGGATGTGTTACCATACATCTTAAACATTTTTGGCATGAGGAACTCCGAAGTTCGATTTCAGCCTGGAGTCATTTACAGCTGTAATAAATCCCGCACAAAAATGGCCTGTTCTAGTGGAAGTGACGGCAGCCCTTTGTCAAAACAGTGGCATGGACACCATTATAAAAAATGAATAACTACTTAAAGAACTGTACCAACCTTCAAAATATTATGCTTTTTTTCAGGCAAAAAAACAACAAAGAAAGGAAAAGATTACTGGGTAAATATGCAAATTTTTAAATACACTAAATAACAAGCAATTAGAAAAGGTTTTGATAGACCGTGTCCTGTTACTGAACTCTAGCCTTTAAAAAATGTTTCCATTTTGATTTTTAAGAATAACTTGTTGAGAGAAGGGAGGGCTTCTGCCAGCTCAAGATCTGTGCAGCACAATGGGGGACACTTTGAAAGAGCAGCTGGGCGAGGGAGATTTCTCTGCCTGTTCAGTGGTTTTGTGACAGTGACCATGAACTGTTTCCCAGGTCTAGGGAAGAAAGAAATTGCTGTTAAGGAAATACATTGCCCTGGACTAAGCATTTCTAAAATTTAGTGTTTGCGGTAATGTTTAAAGATAACCTCAGGAAGAGCACGTATGGGCAATGGCTGTGGGGTGTGAATTTATGATACCAGGCAAAAGGGAAGTTCTGACTTCTGTGCTAAGTTAGTGTCACCAAATGCAGCAGACACCCAAGTGCCTGATCCAAGTGCAGCAATTGCCAAGTTAATAATACTGGTTAGTATTGCATAGGCACAGAGTTTGCACGTTGGTGGCCCATCATTAAGGTTTTTTTAATATGGTAGTGTTTAAAGTTCATGTTGAGTAGTTAATGCTGATTATTTAACCTGCAGTCTGTGGGAAGGGGTGGTTCAGGGTTACGGGTACCCTCCATTAATGTGAAGGTTTGTGGAATTCCTTGCTTTGCTGCAGCCATGCTGCATTGTTTTGGGCCTTGTTTCCATATATGCTTCTGAGCCCATCTGTAAAACAGGGCTGGAGTTTCTTCCCTGCCAGGTGTCCTTCCAACAGTCTCTTTCACAGTCCATGGAGAGTGGGAAGGATGTATAGGAATGTAAAGTCAAATGCATTAGCCTTGCTTAGCTTCTAGTGTATGCATGCCTGTGTGTGATGCCTTACATACACACACACACCCCCATTGTCTTTGGACCAGTTAGGTCCTGTTGGAGTTTGCACCCCTCTTTTATCCTGCCTCAGTTTGAGCCATGAGTGTTGCTGGTGAATGCAGCCTTTGCCACTCAATGCATTTTTGCAGAATGTATAGCTGGAGTTAGGTCACATCTGTTACTTTTCTGTTCATTCCTTAAAGTTACACGAATGGCAGCCTTGAACTGTAGAGGTTTTCCTCCTTTGTTTAACTCTTTGCAAATCAAAATAATTGACACTTTGCACATTTTATTTGTTCTGAAGATCTTCTCCAAAGATTGTTAGGTTTGTGGAAAAACTGTATTAGATACTTATAATACAAACAGCCACGGAAACATTTCTTGGCTGTACAAGAAATGAATTATGATAAAATAGTTTATCACAGCTGATAGCAGAATGCTGATAAGTGGTGCTGTTTTTTCCTGTGTTTGTCTGTGGGTTTGGGTTTCCATCCCGTCTCCCACCCTGTCCAAAGACAGCATAGACAAGAAACTGTTGGCTTTGTAAACAAAACTAGATCTCTCATATGACACAGCATTTCCCCAACCTGTCTCCTGCTTGTTTATACAGGTGCTTATAGAGGAATGTGGGTATTTTAAGTAAAGCATCAGACCTGATAAACACAGAAGTGAAGGGGTCACATGCTAGAATTGGTGCTCCCCATCAACATTGCAGCAATTCAAAGCTGGAAAGATAGGCCATTATTTTTCACCTTTCTGTTTATTATCAACAAGGGGAATACAGACTGGTAAGTATCCTTTGAATATGTTTGTATATCCAGCTGTTAGGCTTTTTTTCTATGTTTCAAGGCTCTATCTTCTTTTTACAGGAATTTCACATACTGGATTTATGTGTGTGTTGTTTGTTCAATAATTTTTAAAAATCCTAATATCTACATTTTGAATCAGTGTTTCTTCCTGTTTTGTGGATGTGATATAAGCAAAAATAAATTTGGGAAGATGTGACAATGTAGATACTGTTATGATGGCAAAGTCTGCACTCACAATCTTCCCTGGTGCACAGATCCCAAAGTTTGCTTGTGCTCTTGGCTGTAGGGAGGTCATCAAGGACAGCAGGGTGAGAGATGGAGACTGTCTAAGCAAATGCTTTTGGTCAACAAACATCCTTTTCATCTCCTTTTGAAAACACTTTCTTTGGTAGCATACCAACATCACTGCTAAGGATAGGAAGTCAACATGTTTACACTTGTTAATTCAGCATAGTATGAGGATATGATTTTTTAGTACATAACAAAAGCATGGTTTGAGGGCATTTCTAGAACCCTTGCTCATTCAAGATAAGCTGTGTAACTATATATGTTTGTTGAAGGCTTATGCCTGTTATTTATAAGAAAATAAGGTGTTGATTTGTTTTTCTTCTATGTCTTTTGTTTCCTGCTATTGCTATAAAAATGCTAAGATGTGTGTGCTTGTGGGAGTTCACTTCATGCTAGGTTACATCCAGTCATATCTGCCAGCTGACAGTGACTGAGGCAGATCTCTTCTTCCTGACTGTTCTTGAAAGACATCTTAAAACCTCCCTCTGCATTTTCAAGGCTTTTTTCCCAGCTATTGATCTGGTCTTTCTGGACATGTGAAATTCTATAAGAAACTGATGCTAGGTAAATAAGTAATATAGGCTTCAGTCTTAAAAGCTGGGCTTTAATCCTGAACACAGCATAGCACAGCTGACTCTGAAGATGGTGAGTGAAATACATTTGTGGCTGAGGTGTGACAAATAATGACATTTTTTAGTGTATTTGCTAGTTCTAAAATGTTTATGTATTTTGGTATTTACACTTCTAGTTAAGGCCTGATGAGATGGAAAATTACTCAATGGTTGAATAACTAAAGACAATAAGTGTTAAAACTAATAAAACAGAAGAAAACCTTAAGTAGAAGCTGCAATAGCATTGTCCAGTTTTGCACAAAGAAGGCAGGTTAATACAGCAGGATATTGAAGAGGCCTTTTCCTCGTGGATATTTTTGGCTGTGTTTCTTTGTGTGCAAAGCCTAATGTTTTTATTTGTTATGACTTAAGGAAGGATTTCTAGTGTAACAGAAGAAATTGTATTTTTCCTGTCTAACGTTCCCATTTCCACTTAAAAGTGTATTGTCAAGTAGAATTATATCTGTACAGCCATGTGGGGATCTGAGTATGAAAGGTTTATGTTTAAATTTATTCAGCTTGAAAAGACTTCTACTGTGAATGGATGTGTAGTTTTTATTCTCACTACCTGTAGGTGGTCTGAAGACAAAATCTTAAAGCCACTTGAAAATTTCATGAGGATGGCTTCAGCTTTGTGTTTAGGTTTCAATTTTTTAAATACTTTTTGATTTTTTTAATTGATGTTGTTTTGGACAGCCAGAGTCTCTTTGGAAAGCTTGCTTTGTGTGGAATGTGTAGTTCCCCTGATGAAATTAAAACTCAGAGGGGGTAACTGAATACTCCCTGCTGTCAGTGCATTGCCAGCCTGAAGAAAAAACAAACATGCTTACTGAGAACAATGAACATTCCTTCAAATCCTAGGAGACAGATTTTTGCCCCTCCCCACACCCCCCTCCCTTTTCCCAGGGGCATCTGAGCCTTGTCATTATGTTTGGGTGCCTTGCTTGGGGCATAAGGGCTGCAAATGGTTTGTAATCTACGTTTGGAATTTAAAGTGTCCTCCAAGATACTTTCCCTCTCTGCCCCTGCCATGTGTGTCCCATCCCAACACCCACCCCTGCCTTGACCTTCCTCCAGGAATTCTAGTGATTTAGCTCTGACTTTCTTTAATGTTTTTGTTCTACTTTTCTAACCTTCTTGGGCTTCAGATATGTGTCCCAGGCTACCTGTTCTCTTGTTCTGCTCAGCGTGATTTCAGTGTCCTTACACGGCAGATGCTCTACACTTGACATCTCTGAACTGAAATCTTTACTTACATCTAAGCAATTTCCATTGCTACTCTCTTGTTTCCAACCTAAATGAAGATTTCAGTGATAATTTGGTATTCTGGTAAATTCTTTATACTCAGAGGGTATGTGAGCAGGTCAGAGGACAGGTCATAACTTGAAAACTAGATATATGGGGATGTAGAAACTTGCTCAGTCTTCAATTATCTGGGGTTTTTTTAAGATAAGAAGTTCTGTAAATAAAGTTTCTTGATTACTATTAATAATGAGTGTTTTAGAATGGGATATAAGACTAAGCATTTTTCATAGTATTCTTTTTGGCTTAGGTTTACAGGCCTGAAGATTTTTAAGAACAGCTATCATGAACTTACATAAAGAGAGCTTTTATGTGCCTGCAATGAGATTGAGTGCTCTGAGATCATCCTAAAGTACTTTCATCAAGAGATATTGCTTTTTTTTATTAGGTTATTTAATTTATATTTTTGTTTCTGGACTCTTTCTAAAACCTGTACTGTGAGCTTCAGAATTCATGAAGTTACTTTTCTCTGGATTTATCTCATTGCTGATTGACTTTGGTGCCTCAGAAGATGGCATTTCTTTATTAAACTGTCTGCAGTTGGGGTTATTACAAGAAATTGCTCTTTGTAAATTTGCTGGCATTTAATAATGTGGGACTCAGAGATACTGTAGTCAATGTAAAATATAATGAAGACATAAATGAAAGTCTTTGAAGACAAAGTGTCAAGTGTTTGGGAAGATGTGGGATATGGATTATGAGCAAGTGAGGAAGCAATAAAATTAAATACATAGATCATGAAGCCCAGCAACTCAGAAGCCGCAGGCTGTGTTGACAGCAAAGGAGATAGGAAGAAACTAGAAAGCCAAGGGATTGAATTGCAAAGTGTTCAATAACTACAGCTATAACTAGAATCATAGACTTATTTAGTTTGGAAAATAGATTTAGGATCATAGAATCCAGCTGTTAACCTAGTTCTGCCCAGTCCACCACTAAACCGTGTACCTAAATGCCCCATCTTTTAGAGGGGTGATCCCCATGTATCTAGTGAAGGATAAAGATTTTCCTTAGCCCTCCATTGCTTGCTTATGTATTTATTAAAATATTTTTATTGTCTTTTACAGCAGTAGCCAGATGAAGTTCTAGCTGGGCCTTGGGCCTTCTAATTTTCTCCTTGCATAACCGCATAATATTCTTGTAATCATCATTTGAAATGAGTTCTAACTGTTGGTACTTGTTAATCTGTCTGATCAAGCTTTTGAGATTTGTTTTAAATTTTGAAAATGGGTAACTTTTAATGTAGGGATTTTTAACTTAGTTGGGGTGGGAATTACAAAAGCCTGAATCCTTAAATCATCTTGCGTTTTTGCCACGTTATGAACAGTTGTGTAAAAATGTAATGCATTCAAGAGATGTCTATGGCAGCAAAATAATTTTCCAGTGAATTTTCCTTAGTATCACTGTTCGTAAGCCAGAGCTGTTAATTAGCTGTATGAATGGTAAATTTTCAGGTATTTTCCTAAATATTATGTTCCTGATGGAAATACTTTCATTTTGTAGACAACCTGTTAAGCAGTATTTTGGGATTTCATTGCATGCCAGATCTTTGGAGTTGGCTGTGTGTTAATGTTATTGACAAAATGGTTCATATTATTCGCTGCCTTCTCTAGAGAACCAGATTTTTAGATGCCTTCCCAAAGCTCTATTTGCAAGTATGATTACGTGTTCAGTATTGAGCAGAGGTCAAGATGACAGATGCTTTTCACAGAATCACAGAATGGAATAAGTTGGAAGGGACCACAGTGGATTGTCTGGTCCAACCTCCCTGCTCAAGCAGGGTCATCCCAGAGCACAGATTTGCATCCAGACAGTTCTTGAATATCTCCAGTGAAGGGAGACTCCACAACCTCTCTGGGCAACCTGTTCCAGTGCATGCACAGCGAAGAAGTTCTTTCCTTATATTCCCAAACTTCCCTCAAGCTTTCTCAGGAGATTTCCTCTCTTTTATTTCTTTTGTATTCTAATTGTCTGTGTATAATTACTATTTCTTTATAGTGATTTTTAATGTGCCTTCTTAATTATGTTAAGCACTTAATTATTGTATTAATTTTTGTTGAAGACAGTATTGAAAGCTCATTAATTTATTTTAAAGGTGGTGCTATGCAATCTATATAATTCTACCATTTGTTACATTTTTTTTTTTTCCCCCAGATAGAAGATGGGAGCAAAGCTGCAGCTGTGGACAAGTTACTGGCTGGGGATGAAATTGTTGGCATCAATGATGTGGGCCTGTCTGGCTTCCGACAAGAGGCAATCTGTCTGGTGAAAGGTTCACACAAGACGCTGAAGCTTGTAGTGAAAAGGTAAGCTTGTGTCATTAGCTGGAACACCAAATGCATTTCAGCCTATAAGCTACTGAGCAGCTAAATTTGCCAAGATATGGCAAATTAATGACTTTCATTCAGTGTTATTAATGTGCATATTATGTGGTGTTAAACTCCTCCTGAAACACAGACCCTTTATGGAAGAAGATGTGGAGAGAGGCAGCCTGTTGATCAGAGCAAAACCTGACGCAGTATATTCTGTGAGTGCTGTTGTGTTGTGATGAGTCAGGGCACTGCCTCTGTCCTCCTGAAGTGCAGTGCCCAAAGGAGGCTGTCAGCCCTGCAGGGGTTCCCTGCCTTTGGTGTGCAGACGTGGGCAATACTCTTTACTGATGTGCCATGTGGGCCAGTAGTGCTGTGAGGACCAGGGGATATGGAAATGGATTTTCCCACTCTGAAAGTATTTGAGGTCTCAAGCATTTCATAAGCAGTTTGCATAACGAGTGCTTTCAGTTAGTTATTAGTGAAGGGGAAAAGTGAAGCAGTCTATCAAAATAGAGCACATTTTTGGTATGAAAACTTTCTGTTTTCTCATTTTGACTTGTGACTTTTAAGTTCACACAACTTCTACTAACTTGAATTAAAAATAATTTTCATTGAATATTTTTTACAGAACTGAACCATTGTTAAATTAGGCTAAATCTTGTAATTGCCAAAAAAAATTCCAACCAAGAAATCTGAACAACATGATCTTTGTTGGTAGTTTCCTACTCTGGTGTATCAGAACTTTCTAGTTAATTACTTTATCAAAGTATACCAGCCACTCTTTCAGGCGAGAATTCGTTAGAATCACAAAAGAATTTTGATGCAACACAGAAAATGCCAAGAACTTGAACTTGAGCTTGACAGGTATGATGATCCAGTCCATAAATGACTGTTTGAGTCTGTCTCAAATGAAGACAGTCTTTTGTGAAATAGCACTGATAGGTAAGAGAGGTACAAAAGCATGCTTTTCACCTTTGGGGTTTTAGAAGGAATTATGGAAACCTGGAGCTCTTTCACATCTGGTAGTTTATATCCTCAACAACAGCTACTTCGAGAAGCTCTCACCAAATTTTTGTAGCATTGAAGCTAATAAATGCAAAATAAAATACCTTCACAACTGCCGTAAATCATGTTGATGTTCAGCAGTTCCAGTTTATGCTGGCTATTCCAGTAAAAGCACTTGTTGGCAGAGGATACATCAGTTGTTCCTGTCAGAGAAAGAAAGAACTTCAGTATTGAGAAGTTTTATAGACACTGAAGAATCTGCCAAGACAGCAAGTCTTAATTACCAGGAAAAGCTTCAGACAGAGTAGAAATATTCTGTGAATTCTGCTCTATCTTTGGAAATGGCAGGTTGGGTGCAGAAATACCCTCATTGGAGGCACAGCTGTGTCATTCTTGTTACTCATACCACATTGCTGTCTGCTACCATCTGAAAGGAGGTTGCAGTGGGGTGGGGCCATTTTCTTCTACTCTGACAGCAGTGAGAGGACAAGAGGAAATGGCCTTAAGATGGGAAAATCAGGTTAGATATTAGAAAAACAATTTTCACCGATAGGGTGGTTAGGAATTGGAATAGGTTGCCCAGGGAGGTGGTGGAGTCACCATTCCTGTCAGTGTTGGAGGCAAGTGGGTCTGGTGCTGGGTGTTATACTTTAGGGGTTGTGGAGTTACCATGGTAATGCTGTGTGGACAGTTGGACTGGATCTTTTAAAGGTCTCTTTCAACATTGCTGATGCTATGATTTACTTCAGGGACGTGATTTTGGAGAACTTTGCTGCAGCTAATCAAGGGGTGTTTTGCTGATGGGGATTTGTGGCCATTCTCTGCAGGCAGCAGAGCCCCATTGCTGTACACATGCTTGAGCACTTCGGTGCAAAACTGGTGGATTTTCATCAGTCCTTTATCATCCTTACCCTTTTTCCTTCCTTAGCATGTGTACAATGGTCAAAAAAGAGCTAGCTGTTTTAGCCAAGGGGCTGAAACAGTGGCTGTTGTTAGAGAAAACATTATTGTCTGAAATTCATTAAGAGCTTCCATAGCTTTCAAACGAGGCAATAGCCCTTTGGGTCATTGACAAGCCTGCATAATGTTAGATAAAATTTCGTAAAACTTACTGAATTAAACTAGCTAGGGCTTTTGTCTTGGTTTTTCAACTTTGCTCTTTCTCTTGGAAAGTTGCCTTAGGACATCAATCATTTGATGATCAGAAACCTTTTAACTTCCAGTTTCATTTTATTCTTGGCCAGCTTGTTCTCATGCACTGCTGTCACTGTGCTGAAATAACTTTTCCTGTTGGAAGTTGAAATGATGCAGGTTTTTGTAAAAGCCTTGTTGCATGCTTTCTTTCAGAAGTTATGGTTTGAACAACAGTATTAGTTTTGTTTTGTTTGCCCTAAATCTTAGGATTAATTTTTATGAGTATTTTAAACAACTACGTCTTTAGGCAAACCAGTTATTTAGTCTTTGTCTGAGCACTCCTGCAGGTCTGGATTGAATTGGATCAGGGAACTGATCTGACTACAAAATTACTTGAGAAAGTAGGTTTTCACTGGGTAGGACCACCACTCTTCAGAAGTAGTCTGCATTTTAATCCATTGCAGCAATCTTGAAATGGCTGGTTTAGCATTTTTAGATTATTTCAGTCTTCAGATCCACTCTTACTGTTCCCTGGGGAGACTGGGAATAGTCCTACAATTCCCTTTCATTGTAAGATAGAAATAAAAGAAGTATTGATCTGCAAGTCATCTTAGCATCTTTTTGTCTGCTTGCCTTGTGTCCTTTCTCTAGCACTGTGATGTCTCTCTGTAGCATTGCTTTAACATTTTACTCTCTGTGGGTGTCAATATGATAATCTGAAGCACAAAATAGACAGAAGGTTTGAAGTTCAACTCAATCCTGAAGCTTAAGAGAATCTTTGTTTTAATAATGTTCTTACTATCTGTGAGAGTTAATGTGCATAGCCAAAATCTAGATTTTATGTGGACAACATTTTTCCTCGGGGTCATTTTTCTTATCTGTTTGTATACTGATCCAGAAGTGAAAAGCAAACTTTTAAAAATTAATAATGTTATGAAAAAATTACTTCTTAACAAATTTTTTCTGAAAAGTAGAGAACTTTCCTTGTTATAATGTCAGTATAATTAATCGAGGAAAATCACATTTAATTTGTCACTGCTGAGAAGTGTGTCCCTGTGAAATTTCTTCTTAAAGCAGTAGAGCCACAGCCTGATCTAACTGTATGTAGGAAACAGTAGGACATGCTATTGTCTGTTTAGAAATCTAATGTAGCTACAGCAAAGACCAAGGGAAAATGTTTTAGCGTGAATAATGTGTTCCATTCACAACAATTACTTTGTCTCTGTGACAAAGGTTTCTTAAAGGTCTTATGTTTTCTGCAGTGGTAGCTGGCTTCTAAAAAATTATATTTATATTTATCTGCTATTTTTAAAGAATATGATTCTTGACTCACACAGGGAAAATAACACTGGTTTCTAATAAAACTGTCTGCAGTGCCAAATACTCAGCATAAATGCGTTGGCTATCAGCATACGTACTTTGCTGTATTTTCTGAAAACATTGCATAGTTGTGGTCTAAACCAAATCAGGACTGTGCAACTGGCTCAACAGCAAATGTGATGTTTATGTGGCTTACATATATTGATGGTAGAACAAGTGCAGTGTACTTTTGGTCCTGGATTAAAATAGGACTCAGGAGACTTCATGTTATTTTCTCAAGTGAATTTGTAGAAACAACACATCTTGATTGCATGCTAGTCCTTCAGTGTAGTACTGAGTAATTTCTTGAGTAGCTTCCTTTCTTAGGAAAATGGCAAGCAGACTGTCTTTAGGACATTTCTTACAGGAATTACATGAGAATTTCTTTTGTTTAGAAATGGTGGGCATATTTGCATACAAATGAAATTGGTCTGAGTGTTGATACTGAATGTTGATGTTGAGGTGACTGCCATATTCTGTATACTTTAATTATTTTGCATGTACTTCTAACTTAAATTCCCTTCTGCTTATTACATACCAGCTTCATTCTTTTGCACATACTAGGCATAAGCATATATTGCAAATCCATAGTAAGAGTAATTTTTCACTATGCATTCATGAGACACATTAAACTGTTAAAAGTTGGCACATAGGTGAGGCTGAGGCTTTAATGTGTAATTTATTAAAAACAGGATGGGATTTTCACCTCTGGGAGTCACCCTAGGAAGTTACACGGGTTGTCCTCTTGGCTGCTTGAGTTATTGTTAGCAGCAGTCGAAATAGGTGGGCGAGGGAAGGAGCAGCCTCTTTCCCACAGGGTCTGTGAGTGATGAGAAGCCAGAATTCGTTTAACTTGGCCAACTCTGCAGGTACTGCCAGTGCCTGAGAACAAGCTCTAAAGTTCTGGAATTTGGCCACATTGTGTACATATGGGAACTTGTTGGTTTTTTTTCTTTTCTGTAGCATTTTGGTGTTGTGCCTTCATGTTGTCAAAGTGCAAGCTCTTTTTGCAATGCTGAGGAAGTCCCTTGTTAAAGGAGAGGGAAAGAGAGTGGGAGCAAACACACTTGTCATCAGAAGTATAGTATGAGTACTGACATTACTGTGCAAAATCCCAAGGGAAGTGACTTTCAAGATACTTGTGCTATCAACACCTAGACATGGAAAGCTAGAGTTATCTGTATTTGCATGGCACTTCATGAAGACAGTCAATTCTTAATTAAAGCACAGAAGAATGTTTTTTTAATTAATGTCTTCAGGGCTTCAAGATTGTACAGTACTGTTTGAGACACCTGAGACCCGAGCAGAAATCTATGAATAAAAGTCTTGACAGTCATTTACAACGTTCAGTTGGGAGATCACTGAAATTTTTTCACAGTCTGAGCAGAAACCTGCTGAACACCACCAGTGACCTTTCTGTAATGGGTTTTGCATAACTTAGCAAGGAGATCTAGTCTTACCTATTTATGGCCTTTGGAGTAGCTAACTCTGTATTTCATGGCTCCTTGTGGCTGCAGAAATACTCTGTGGAACTTGAAAATATCAATTTGTGAGATGACTTGGAAAATTGAGGGATTTTTTTCCTGTACAATTACAAGATACAGATGGAGGACTGTGAATTCGGTCTCTTACCTGTGTTTGGCCTTGATACTTCCAGTTTCATAGATACCAAAATGGTATAGGAAACAATCTGCAAAATTACATGTATTTTTCTACTTTTAAGCATTTAGTATACTTTTTTGTCCATGGTTATGGTTAAGCATTGCTCAATAAACCAAATACACTTGTGGAGAACCACTGTTGGTTAAAAGTGAAATCTGTTTTGTCTTTCAATTAGATTTCATTTCTTCTGGAATCAGGGTTTGTCATGGCAAAACAAATAGCAGTGGTTTCTCTCTTGTTGCCCAGTAGCCATAATTCGTCATTTTTAAAGATTGACCTTGGCCTTGACTGACCAAGAATGGATTTTAATTTCTTTTTTTAAATTCCTGTATTTTCAACCAGACTTTGGAAATATGTAAGAAACTGTAATAGGGCTTTCCAGGGCTGTACCTGCATCCATGTACCACTGCTGTAAGAAGTGGACAGTTGTGATAGCCCCTTGCCACCCATGTTTCTTGGGATTGATAGCTGTGTAACGGGATGTGCTGCTGCAGATTTTTGGGAGTGGGTATTTGTAACAGATGCACACAGCTTTCAAGTTCAAGGCATGAACATTTCTCTGGGATTGCAGTTGGTGGAAGGGCTGGGCTCTTTTAAACTCCCACTTGGCAAATTCATTTGAGCAGTGGGTTAGTACATTGCTGTGGGCCCCCTCCTTTGCTCTGAGCAGGATGGCCAGGTGTAAATGTGTGTCAGGTATGGACACATACACTGCTCCCAGCCAGGCCTGGTGATGGAAAGGGGAGTAAGCCTCTTGTTTCAGGGCATGTGACACAGCATGACCAGGCTAGGGCACCTCCTTTTCTCCTTTGCTGCTGCCATGAGCTGCCATGACTCCACAGTGGGATGGCAGGAATCAGATAGGCACAAATGTGGTGCATCATGCAAACTGCACAGCACCTCCAGGCCCAGCTCAGAGGAACCTTGGATCGATGTCCTGTGCTTTAAGGAGTGCCTGGTAATCCCAGAAGGATCTTTCCAGGAAGGAGTGTTTAATGAAGCATCTGCCAAGTAAACCACCCTGTACACACATCAGTGGGGACACACAGCGTAGGCCAGCCCACGCGGAGGTCCCCTCCTGCTCTGGTTTGCCTTCCAACTTCTCCATGGGCAAACGCGAGGCTGGCTGTCCTCCACTGTGCTCCTCATCGTTCAGCTGTGTGATCCTGCACTACTGATGGAAGGGGAATGGATGTGACAAAAGGAGGAACACACACTTCCATCTTACATTTTCAGCAAATTACACCTTAGAAAAGCCCTGATGAGGGCCATTTTCCCTGGTTGCATCACAGTCACTTAACCCAACACATTAACAGTGTGAATACACGTTCCTTTTGCTGTAATCCTAGCAATACCACCCAGGATGTTTCCCATGCCAACTGCCTTTTTGGTGAGGTGTGCATCTAAAAAGCACTTCTATTTCTTAATTTTTTGCCCATCTCACCTGCTTCTTAGTTGCATTGACATGACTTGATTCATGCTGTTAATGACACACTGATGGATGCTAGAAGTGACTGTGTGCTTTAGTTCTCCAGTTGGTGATGTATTGTCCCTGGTTTCAAAGAGCAAATTGTTGTCTTGTGATTTTGGATGTTTGTCTCATACAGCTGTCAGGCTTCTCTCAAATACTTATGTCATGACTGATATGTTTTTGTTTTGTGGTAACTTCTATAATTTATTTCTTGGCAAATCTAAAACATCTGCCCTGTAAAGCTTAAATAACAGAAAGCCAAAATGACAACAGATATCACAATATTCTACCAAGGCAACTCTATTAGGGCAATGTTTAGACTACTAGAAACGCCATAGACATTTCCTTGTAGGCAAAAGGAATAAAAAGGAATATTCTATAATTTGAATATGCTTATTTAAAAGGTTGCTTGTGGCAGTGCTGTTCAGTTTTTTTAAGTAATTACCAAAATTGGGCAACATGGCTTTTTTGTGGAATGGGATATCCATCAAACGGTAACAACCTGTGAGTCATGACTGGATTTTAGTAGTGGGTTTTTTTCCTTCAATCATGCATACACTTGTCAGAATGGTTAATTTTGAGCATGAGTAGTCTCATCCAATTTAGTAAGAGCACTCACATGACTGAAGATAAAAAAGTATGCAAGTGCTTACAGGATATAACCATAGGTTTTTACGAGGTGGTTTACCTTGGAGTTATTCTGAAAACTGCCTTCCACTTGTGAATTTGAGTGTAGGTGCTGGAAACTCTAATATGTCGCCCCTTGGGTGAGAGAGAGGAAAACAAGCGAGGCTTCTAAACTTTGGGGATCTGAAGACTTACTCATTTTACATAATACTTCTGCATGCACACACAGAATTTTTTTATGTGTTCAATAATACTGTAGATACCTTCAGACTCCTGACTGAAACAGGATTATAAACCCATCCATGAAAGACCAAATGAGTAATCTTTTTAAGTCAGAGATGATCTTTGCATGTTTAAGGCATGCTTTTGTGTATGTTCTATATGTTTTGAAATAATTAATTGTTTGGGACTGCTTTTAAGCACTTAAGAGTGTTGGGTTTTTTAACACTAGTCAAGGGTGTTGAAATGTACATGTCCAATTTCAAGAGAGAAGGAATAATAATCCTACTTCAGAGTGTTGCAATTTTCTCCTTGTGGGAATTTTATTTTAGGTTACATATTTCCCATCCTGAGGATTAAATGATTGACAAGTTGGAGAACTTGGCACTTCTTACACGTTTCAGCATCAAGTATCTACCATATTGAGTGTAGAGATTTTATGCTCTACTTGCTCAAGTAACTACATGTAACACCTCTCAATTTGAAAAGATTATGAAGAAGTTTTAAAATAATATCTGAATCCAACCCTTAACTTCAGAAATGTGACCACTTCAAAGAAGGGCAGGAATGCAAGTGTGTTGCAGATTTAGTTACTGAATAACTGAAGAAATTTGCATCTTATCTCTTGCACAAGAAACCCAGGGTATTTTATGGTCTATTCTACTGAATCTGCATAATACTGGATCACCTGGCAAAACAAAGTCTGGCACAGAGTCACAGCTACCACACTGCTGAGTTATACAGCCCTTGTGCTTTTAGTCCAGCTTCATGCTGAGTGCAGAGGAAGGACAGAATGACAAAAGCCGAAGTTTGGGGAAATTTCTGATGGGTTGCAGTCGAAACCAGTCAGTTCTTTGATCTGGCTCATGGAGCACTGTAGGCAGCAAGTAGGCAGCTGAACCAGGGCTGGCCTCTGATGGGGAAGAAAGCACTCTGGGGGATGGTAACTGGTCTGGCATAGGTCATGTCAGAGCAAGATAGCTTTCTCAGGTAAAACCTGAACCATACCAGCTTGTGGCACACTTCTTTGTGGAGGCTCCGCAGTTTGCATCATGTGGCTGTAGTGTTTTAACCAAGATCGAGACAAAGTAGGGCTGGGCTGTCTCCTGAAATGCCCTGGGACAAGAGGAATTCCCTTTCCCCACTCCTGTTTTTGGGTCACCTTGGACGTGGTGAGGTAAATTACAGCTGAAATCGGTGTGGGAAAACACCACACCTGTGTAGAAAGACCAGTATTTGGAATGTGGTTTCTGAGGAAGCTCAAGTAATTTGGGATGGCTATTGAAGGGTAAGCTTATTGTGGTGAATGGCTGGGAGGCAAAACACACCTGTTGTTTCTGGCCACAAGCAGCGCCAGGGTTTCTGTGGCTGTGTGCCCCAAGGATGTGGCAAGTTCCTTCTTGCTGAAGGCAACGTTTGGGGCTGGCACAGGCAGCTGTGTGCTGCTCTGGCATCTACTCTGCCCATCCTTGGGCAAAGATGGCAGGGGGGAATGTGTCTGAAGGCTGCTCTGCTTCCTGCTCCTTCACCTTAGCCATGGTAAGACAGCCTAAAATCCCCTGTTTTGACTCCTGCTGCTGCTGTTGGCATTAGCCCTGTCAGAGTCTGTTTTCCTTCAGTGTTACTGGTGAATAATGCTTCTTTTGTATTTACTTCAAAGGTTAATTTCTTTAGCACTTTACATGGCATGATAATTTCCAATATACTTGAAAATAAATCCTGCCAGAACCAATTTATTTAATATGTGAAGCATTTTAGATGTTTCTGAATGATAAATACTTATTAAATATATTTTATTATCCTTCTGAGGAATTCTGATAAATCATGGTAAAAACTGAGGTAAGAGGGTGACATCAGGAGTTTAATGCTATCTAGCCATCAAAAGGGAGCAGAATGTGCAAAAAATAAGGATGAGGGAAAAGTATTTATGTAGCTTATATAATATACCATAAATCCCAAGAGCAACACTTTTATTTCGGACATCCACATGTGTCTGTCTAGTTCCCCAAGGCAGAGCAAGGAAAAACAGTTCCAGAATATGAGAGCTTTATCATGGCAGTCTATTGTGAATTCAGAAGGCAAGAAGATTTATGATGTTATACCTCATACAAATTAATACCTCTTTGTTGACAGTGCATATCTTATTTATAAAAGAAATTGCTGTTCCATCCTGCTCAAGCCTGTGCAGCTGGGCTGAGGAACAAGGAAGACCTGAGCAAACGGTGATGGTGAAATCCTGATTTCTTCAAGTTAATGACTGAAGTCTTTAAGGGCACTAGGGTTGATAATTTATTTGCTTTTATTTATTTTCACAGACAGAAGCAGAGCATTTTGCATTTAGTCTCTTTAATTTCTTTTTATGTAAAATGCAATTTATTAAAGCATGGGATAGGAAAGGAGCTGCTGTTCTGTGACAAAGTCATACTCCTTCCAGCGTGGCTTTGAAAGAGGCTCTTTTGGCTGTAGTGTGGTGTTGCTGTTTGCTCCATTTTTCAGGTGAAGGATCACTGTCAAATGGGAGGTCAGACCAACTGGTTACCTGATACATGGGAGGAGAAAGCAAAGAGCAGTGCTACAGGCCGTATCGGTCTTGCCATGGTTGACAGCAAGGCAAAAGGCAATTGTGTAGACCTTTGTGTGAATTTTGGCATGTGAGAATGGGCATTTAAGGTAGAATATGCTGCTTTGCGGAAATTTTAGGGATTTCTACAGATTTCCATGTAATAGAATTCTGTCTGTCAAAATACTAGTTCAATTTGCCTTTGTAAGCATATCTGAATATTAATAGGTTGCTTTCATTTCTGCTTTCTCTTTTGGAGTCTCTCCTTCCCCCCAGAAGTCCGCAAGTTAGGCATGTGTTTATATTCTTTTTTTATTGTTTTTAAGTTCCAGGTCACTTCTTTTTTGAGGATACTTTTTGGAAGTAGTTTCCTTTTATGATAAGATATTAGAAGCTGAAATTGCAAAAACAGGAACTCCTTCTGTTTTGCATGGACAAAAGTGCTGCAGTTCCATTTGCTGCTTCCAGAAAAATAGGTTGACTTTGTTGTTACAATTTGTTGGCACTTTTCTTGAAAAGATAAGTACGAAGGGAGTACAAGGTATTCAGATACTCAGTGCACAGAGATCATGAACAACAACAAGGCCTCAGTTTTGTTGTTTTAACTTATTACCTTATTCGTCAGCTACAAACATTCAGGAAAAAAACTGGTAATATTAGGAAAGCTGTTAAATTCAGGTGTTGGAGTGGGTCATTTTAAAGGTGCAAAAAATCCAAAAACTGCTGACTAATCTCCCTTTGAAACAAAGAGAAACGGTCATTGCGTTGTCTCGAATTCCACTTTCTAAAATGGAGACATCCAGACTCCATATTTCCTGACTCCTGAAGATCACAGCTATAGCAATTAAATGTCTGAGGCCACCTTTTAGATGTACAAATAAGACTGCCTAATCACAGTATTTTTTTTATTACTCTGAATAGCTTAAAGTCCGATTTCTGCCTGTGACTGAATCCTTTGCTGGTAGCGCTCTCTTGTGGCTGTTACTTTCATTTAAACGACTTAAGGGATTTCAAAAATATGTATATTATTTAGAAATTTCTGCCTTAGGACACAACAGTCTGTGTTGGATAAGTGTTCCTAAATTAAATGTAGTAATATATATTTTATTAATGCAGGAAGGTCACTCTAGACAAAAGCATCCCAAGTGTGTTTTCCAGAAGATCTCAAAGGGACAGACATACTGGCCATTCAGCTTTTTAACCTCTTTTTTCGGTATATTTTTGGTGAAAAGCCATATGCCTGTGGACAGATGGGAGAGGCTTGGAGAGAAATGAAATCTGCCTTGGCAGCCACTCAGGTGGAGGAGAGACAGGGATGGGCACCTTCATTAACTGGCTTGATTGCAGATGCTGCTGTTCCTGTGGTGCTGGCTCTTGGTGATGAGCAAGTTACTTCTTACAACTTTGGAATTAAAATGAATGAAAAAATATGATTGATGATTTGGGAAAATGATTTTTCCCAAATGATGATTTGGGAAACTTTTCAAATGAAACTGGTATGTGTATTCCTGGTGAAAGCTTGAAAACTTTTCACCCTGAATCTGTGTTTTCTCATTCTGGGGATTGGAAAGGAGAAGGTGGGGGGTTAACTCTTAAACTATTCTATTTTTTAATACAAAGTTTTTAGCTGGTGTTTTAGTTTTCAGTAAGCAGACAAAGCCTTCTGGAAGCTCAGATCGAGATGTGCAGGGGTTTCCTTTGAGCTAGGGACATAGAGTTTCCTCTTTCAAGAACAGTTACTAATGAGCAGTTGTGTGCTACTACATAACCTGGATACTATTGGGATTGTGCATCCCGTGTCATAGCTTTATGAGCATGTCTGCATTAGTAATACCCAGTGTCTGATGTTGGGTGTAGGCTCCTTTTCCTTCTATACTGTAACCCAGCAGCAACTGGAGTAATGATTCCAGGTTGTTTACTTAGTTGTACTCTCTTAGGCAGGTTTACACCTGAGATAAGGCTTTGAATGAGAGGGATCTTGGCCCTTGACTGAAAAGCCTCTATTCTTCTGTAGGCTGAACTCTGGTGCATGGCATTTGTCTGATCACCCACTTTCATTCATCTTTGCATCCTATATGTCACATAAGCACTGTGATAATCCTAGTTCTTTCAGGGATATTTTTTAAATTTCAGCTAGTCTTCTGGGAAAGTTTTCATAGCAATTATGTGACTATTTATAGCCGTTTTCCAGCAAATGTACTGCCATGCCCAGCAGTCTTTGAAGTGAAGGTAAGATGAGCTTGTTTGCTGTTTTGGCTGCAGTCTAGCAGGACAGCTCAGCAGTATCTGATTGCAGATTAAGACTGAAAAGAGGCTTTTTAAAGCAAATTAAGAATCCTATTAGTCAACTGTATTTTGAGGCTCAGCTTTTCTTTAAAATCAAGGAAATACTTAATTTTCTTTGTCTCTTACCACTGTATCAATATAATATCTTGTTGTTTTTTTAGACAGCAGATTCAATAGTATCTACCCTGTGCAATTTATTCTTCTGTTAGGTAGAGAGAGGATGGACTTATTGGTGGAAATGCAGGAAAAAAAAAATTCCCACTTGAATTTACTTTTCTGTTTTTCCAAATAAATCACCACGAATAATACTTGTCAGGTCTGCAGCCTCACTTACACAGCAGTAACTCCATGGTTGTTAGACTCTTCCTGAAACATGGTTAGAAAAGCCAGCCGTGAAGTCAGTCTGCCTTTGCCTGGGCTGAGTGTGCTCATGCACAAACAGGGATGGGTGTTAATGTTAACAAGCAAGGCGTCATGCTAGGTTTAGCTTACCTTTATTAAATGCTACTTCCAAAAAAACCTCATTACATTAGGTTTAACATCTGTGAGTAATCTATATGCTCACCTTTATATGAAGTGCAGTTGTTTTTTAGTACAATGTATCAATCTGGCTGAGAAAGTTTTAGCCAGACGCCATCTAACTTTCCAGAAGGTTCACACACTTGAGCTATTGGACTTCTTGTAATTTGTGATTCTGTAATTTGTAACGCTGTCTTAACTGTATTTCTTATTAAAATCCCAGTACGTATGCTTGCATAAAATGAGACCACTTCTTGCCCTTTAGCCAACCTCCTTGCTGAAATTTAAATATTTCTGTAAATCCATAGAACTTCCAGCTTTTCTTTTACAAGTATAAATGTATCCTGCTTTGACCTGTGAAAAGACATTCATTTTACACATGCAGGATGGGGGTCATCAGTTGTAAGGATGCTGTGGTGCAATCAGTCTGCTCTATTCTAGAACAGAACCAAAAAATTGTATAGCTGTTGTTTAGTGTGATGGGTCAGTGAACCTAATGAAAACATGATTGTGGCACACAGGCCAGTGTGTAAGAAGAAAGTTTATCCTCGTTCTGCTGTGTCAGTCCTTAAGGGCACAGAATAATTATTCTTCTTCATTTTCCACCAAAGAAACTCTATGCAGCCTGTTACTGTATCCTTTATATCCTCAGGTATAATGATAGTCAACAACCATCAAGCAAGCTTACATGTTCAAATCTGGGTAGCAGAAGGGGATTAATTGTGTGACTATGGAATAAAGCTTATTTTTTCAGAAGACTTTTAAAATAAACTGTCCTTTGAAAGAACTCCCCAGAATTTGTAACATCAGTCTTCCTGGGGGATGGAAGGATGTACCTGCCACTTTTTTCTGTAGGTGATGATTTTCAGTGCCTGCATAGTGAGGTGGTTTATTTCTAGGGATGTAACAGGCTGCCTCTCTTTTAGGGAAAGTGTTGCTCCCTGAGAAGACTGTCTAGTTGTTTTTCATGTGTAGGAAAAAACATATGTAACTCTCCACTACCACTGATGATCCGTCAGCTCTTAAGAGTTTTTCTTTTAGCTTTGTCATCTCATAGGTGATGTTAACTTCTTTACAATGCAGTGCCCCAGACCCATCTATTTACTTGCCCATGTCTTTGCTTAGAAGATTGGAAAAGAGTAGAACAGATCAAACAAACAGTTTCAGCAGCATAATGTCAGTGCATTTTACATGCACCATGTCAAACACCCCGTCAAACGAAAGCTAAAAATCCCCCTCCTTCCTTCTTCATCATGAAGAGTCCTCTGGTTTCATTTTTTGGGCTTTGTCCCCGCCGAGCTCCGCAGCAGCGTTCAGCAGAGTCGCGGGTCTGACTAATCTGGAGTGCTCCGGCCTCTTAGCGGGGAGCGCTGACAAGGCTCCTTTGTGACTCTAATTATATCCCTAAGCTGGCGGCCGCAGATTAGCGCAGGACAGCCGGTGGCAGAGCGCTGAGGAGTCCATGCGTCTGCCGGGGACAGAGCCCAGGAGGGTGCCGCCAACACCCCCGGTGCCGCCCGGTCACACAGCTTCGCTCCTGGGCCGCTGCCGCTCCATGTCGGGAGGCTGCTCCGGCACCCGGGAGCTCTGCCTGGACCCTCAGGGAGGAGGCGCCGCCCGGCACGGAGCCTGGGTAGGTACCTAAGGCTGTGCCGGGGTGAGGAGGCTCCTGCCTGGCTGGACAGGACGTGAGACACCCCTTCGTTCCAGTGTTGGGATAAGCCAGTGCTCAGGATGCCTTTCTCTTGGCTTTTTTGTGTCTTTTGTACCTTGTTGGATGAGGGGGATAAAAAAGCTATGCGTTGTTGTCTCAAATGCATCTGATTAAAATTTCATTATAGGATTGTTGGAGTCGGCAGATGTGGAAGAGGGGAGGTGATTTGAAGAGAGTATTTTGTTGTTTGCTTTCAAATTTGCCTCCCATTTCTCAGGCAGACTTGGCTTCAGTGTGCTTTGCCTTGCTGAGTAAAATCACTGATCTCCCAGCTGGGCCAGGCGCTGGGGTGGTTTGCATTGCTACTTTCTAAGAGATCTGCAACCAGTTTTCTTGGGCTGGTCTCTTCGTCCCGGTATGAGATGGAGACAAATGGAGTGGCAGAGTCACTCTTAGTAAAAAACTCATAGCGTCAAGGACTGAGAGTTTTTAAGCCTTGAGCTTTTAGTGGTGTGGAAAGAAAATTCCGTGGAAAAAGTTTCCCAGGCTGTGAGCTGCTTGCCAACATGTGCAGAGCTTACACAAGGGTGGAAGGGGATTTTTACAGAACAGTGCAAGAGGAAATGAGTATGTTGATAAACATGAGACCAAAATGGTTTGTTCTTCATGATAAATCTAAAGAAAGGGTTGTGGGATTTCTCCTTGGAAGGAGAAGAATATGAAGTACTGAGTAAAACTGGGGGGGAAACAGCCTAATCATTTAAATACACTTGTCTTACACAGTTTGTGGAAGGGGGAGGGAGTTAAATAATTAATTTAGGGTTGGTTTTGGTTTTGTTTTTGGTTTTGGGTTTTTTTTGTTGTTGTTGTTGTTGTTTTGTTTTGTTTTTTTTTGTCACTGCCAGTCAGTCACTGCTTTCCACTTTTCAAGAACATATATGCTGTGAAGGTGGGGTGCTGGAGCAGCGTGAGCTCAGGATGTGTTTCTGTCTCTGTCTTCTTAGTGATGACTAGACAGGCCAGTCAGCTCCAGTAGAGAAATCCTTAATCTAGTGAGGCTAATGGACTTCCTTGCACTAGAGGGCTGCTCAGGTAGGATCTGCCTACTATGTTTCTGGGGAAGGATCCCAGAAGAGTTAGGATCAACGTCTGCAGGTTACTGTTGGTTTATAATAACACAGAGTAATACCTAACAGAGCACTGGCACATAAAACCCATCACACATTTCTGCTGACTTCACTGAACTTTGAGTAAACCTATAAAGGTTAGTCACTTGGAGCTTATATATGTGGTATTCAGTGTGTCTCAGTGGTTTTTTTCTATATGAAGATACCTTTTCTATTCCTTGAGGTTGTTTAGACATCCTTGTGCAGAGCTCTGTACCACCCTAGGAGTGTTGAAAGCCAGTTTTGTCTCCCATCTGAAGATGACTAAATGTAGTACATATAAACCAAACAGCTGAGTACTCACTGTTAGAGGCGTATTCACTGCTCCAAGTTTAATAATAATGATGTAGGTACAATTTGCATGTGAATGTAGTCATAGTATCTGTGTGGTCTGTTGTGAGATTGTCCATAGATAGATACCTTGGTTTATGCAGGAAGAAAGCGTGGATGAATTCAGTTATTAAACTACTTGCTAATTTCAGAGGGATGCTGATAGTTCCTGCAGCTTTTTAACAAACAAACTTTAGCAGCAGGAGTGACTATTTATGAATATTAACTAGAGCATTTTTTCCTGTATTTTGTCATCAATTGTAACTGATCTGGGCTTGTAAAATTTAGATAGTTTCTGATTTGATTTCTGTGTACCGAAGCACATGTTTTGACATGTGGACATTTATTATTCTATTTTTGCCAGATTTACTCTCTTGTAAAACTTACTCTTGGTGATAATTAGGGTGGCAAAAGATTGAGATCTGAAGGGGTGGTGTGAGCTGGAAGAAAAATGATCTATTGAAGATTTGTGTTGTTATTGCTGTGAAGTAATTCTGTTTTCAATTTTGCTTGGAAAATAGCTTTTATTTTGATGTGAAGTGACTGAACCCAGCTTTCAAGTCTAATGATGTTAAATTGGGTGCATATCTTGGCACATTCAGTTTCTGTAAAATAAGCCTAAAAACCTAGTTCCCCAAGCAAAATCAGTGCTGTTCCAGGAACCCCAGAAATGAGAGTTGTCTGGTCATTATTAAAGTTCTAGCTCCAGGTGATTGTAAGTGTTTTAGGGCTGCCATATATCTACCCAAAATGAGGGTTTGTACTTATATCCAGTGTATCCAAATCAAGGGAAACAGCTCTGTTTCTCGCAGAATGAAATGTCAGAAGGACATGTCAAGAAAGAAGCAGGACAGAACCAGCCTCAGCAGAGGATCCAGCTTCTTGCAGTTGCCTTACTGTAGTCCCCATCTTCCCCCTAGGGATGGAGGGTGATGGATTGCATTTCTTAGGGTCAGGCTCCTACCCACATGGTGATAGGAGCTCTCAGAGACATTATACCTGCCCATGCAGATTCCTTCTACTTCTATTAAGAGTCTACACAAAATGTTGGAAATATTTGGCCTGAGTTAGTACAGGCATAGGAAAAGAGTAGCTCATGTTCCAAGAAGTTGCAGGAAAATATCTGCCCTTTGCCAGTGGAGAAATGGTAGATGGATGCCTAAATGTTTCAAATTGTCCTGCTGCGTGTTATGGCTGCAGTCATCAGTGGGAGATTAAGAACGGGATTTAACTTGGAACTAACAATTAACTTCACCTGAAACTTGAGCTGCCCCGGGAGGTAAGGAGGGAGAGATTACCTTGGATGATTGTGCAACTGTAACCACCTTATGCCTTGGGCTTCCAACATGTTAAGGCAGCTGAGATTTCCTGCCCAAATTACGAGCTCTGTAATGTGCCAAAACGCTAATGTCTGTTTTAATCTGGAAATAGACAATAAGAATTCTTTTTACAAACCATGCCATATATCAAAGAATGATTTACAGTTGCATAGCTACCTCAATTTAGTGGAAGAAGTAGAAATCTTTACATGCACTTGTATGTGTAATCCAGAAGGGGCTCCTCAGAAGAGGAGGTTTTGGGGTTTTTTGGGGGGGTTTGGTTTGTTTCATTTTGGTTTGGGGTTTTTTCTGGTTTTGGTTTTGTCTTGTTTTGTTTGTTTGTTGGTTTGGTTTGGGGGGTTTGTGTGGAGCAGATTTTTCTTTCAAATCTCTATTGTCCTTCTGAGACCAAGGTGCCTCAAGGGAAAATTTCTACATGAAAAACTTATTCAGTTCTTTATTAATGTGGAAAGTACTGTTTTTACAGTATTACACTCACCTTTTGTTTCAGTCATGGCTAAGCCAGAGTCCTGGATGCTGTGTCATGTGACCAGTATTTATTTGGAAGATTACTTGACAATTCCAAGTGTTGTGAGAATAGGCTGAGAAGAAATACTAGAGTACTTAATAAGTGCGAACTCTTAAATAGATGAGCAAAAAGACTTTGTGGGCCTGTTGAGTTGGTTCTACTTCTTACTCAAATGGGGTTTTTTGGATGAGAAGAACTATATTGTTTCTAATGGCGATCAGCAGTATTGTTCTAAATATTTACTTAATTAAATATTTCATTAAATGTTCCTGCAGTGCATCTGATTTAAACATTCCCTTTGTGAACAAGCCAAATGTAAATCCAGACAGGTTTTGGCTTCATCTGAAACAGAGTTCCATTCAGGTGTTTTTTGTGTTCATGGAGGGACCTTGAAAGAAAGGAGGAGATGGTATGTGTTGTTTTTATAAAGCTCACTACAGATCTGCAAAGGTAAAAGGCATGGCCCTAAAGTACTTGTCATGATGATATTTACCAGGAGTTTTTTGGGTTTAATGCTCACCATGGAAAGACATTTTACACATCTTAAGTTTAATCTCTATAATACAAAGTGGGGGTGTGATACCTCTACAGTTAAAATTTCAAGTCCTGATGTTTCTGCTTCACCTGGGAAGGCCCCATTTTTTGGCTTTTTGGAGGGGCTAATGCAGTTACTGTATCTTCTGTCTTGAAAGGATGTTTAAGGCTCTCGTAGATGGACAGTCTGAATGCTGGCACAGTGTATTTTAGAAAAAGCATTTAAGTTGCTTCTGTGTAGCCCCAGGACAGTAAGAACTTGGGCTATCTAAGGCTGAATCTGAGGGAAAGGCAGTAGGACAAGGGGAAAGGGAAATGAAAGGAAAAGAAAGGAAAGGAAGTGGCTGAGGCTGTGATGCTCTAGAAAGCAGCAGAGAGATGAATTCAAGTGGGCTGTGGGACAGGTTTTAGCAGTGCTTCAGTATGTTGGGAAGACCAGAAAACAGAGTTCCAGGAGTGCAAAACCATCAGCCTGGTCAGAGAAATTGTGGGCATATTTTGGAACTAGAAAAGCCTAAAAAGGGGGGCTTTCTGTATTTTTCTTCCTTCTCATATTTTCACACATACATACCACCCTCCTTCCTTTAAATAAAGCAAGAAAAAATAAAGTATGAGACGGTTCAGGAAAAGTGTTCCACCTCAAGTTTTGGATGCTTTTTCCTCACTTGGTTTGCTGTTACACCCAAAGATATAGATGTACCTTTGTGTCAGGAGACAGGACAACACTGAAAATGGCAAGGAGAAAGGACCAGAGAATTGTATTGGACTTAATCAAGAGCTTGTTTATGGAATTGATAATAACTGGTTTGTCCTAAATGAGGATAACTCTTGCATGCAATTAATTACTGAGAATGACACAAGAAACCATTCACATTTCTTATAGAGTTTTGCTGCTGGGTGATTGCTTTTTGCCAAATTTTAGATTCTTCAGTCCCATATTTCCCTGGCAGATAGATCTGCCAGTGGTGACTAATGCAGCATGAAGTAATTAGAATTCTGTGAATATAGTTGTCTGAGATAGATAATGCAGAATATCTTTGTATAGGATGATGACTCCTTTGGTATTCTATAGAAAGGAATGTTGTTTGTCTGTTTTAAAGGCAGGGTAAGAAGAAAGATCAAATTAAGTGCTCATTAAAAAAAAATCTTCATTTTCGAAAAATCATCCAGTTCTAATCATGAACTCCCACATTAGGCAGTTGGATGAGTTCTTCTAATCTGCAGTGACAAACACATGTAACAGCTTCTGGAATGAAAAACAGTTACACTGTCAATTTGTTTTTATCTGTGACCCCTGGGGGTAGCTGCAGGCTCATGGTGATTTTCAGCCTCCTTTTGTTTCCTGCCAAGGATTCAGAAGACTAACAAAATCCAAAAATACAATGTTTTTAATACATTGAATAAATGATTTAGCAGTTTCTTTACAGTGGCTTTTTGCATACCCCGTTAATTACATTATATGTTGGTCTTCTAGTGTTATTTAATTTACTGAACAAAAGATTGATAAACTACAAAAAACCCCTACGGTTTGGCAGGACTTTTGTTCCCCCAGCATATGCAGATTTACTAAAAAAATTTGCTAATGAAGTATTGGTATGTCTAGCCTACTGTTATTTTAAGGGAGGGGAGGTGAGAAAGCTGAGAACTATGAAGCTGTTTGGGATTTATAAGCGGACAAACAAGAGCACCTGTGCTGTCACTACAAATTCTTAACATTTTCTCTACCTGAAGTAAAAAAAATAATGTGTGAGTGGCTTGCTGAGGACATTCCAAAACCTGAAACCCTCTGAGCCAATTTGCATGGCAGGCATGGGGCAGCAGTGTTTGTAACTGGTTCTGGTTTTGTAGGACAAACAAGAGCAGCATGGTTGGGTTTATTTGGCTTTGAAACAGTCTAAGGGCACCTTGTGAGCTGTACCTTGCAGTAGAGTGCTTGAGCATGCTGCTTGTTTGAGAATGCCAATGATTTGTGCACTTGACCTTTAAGCTTGTGCAGGTTTCCATTTTATTTCAGGGCTGCTGCCTTTCTGCATTTCCTTAGCCTTGTGTCTTTGGCATGTCTTGTAGCCAAGGGATTAGGCCAAATTTCTGGTTCTAGACAAGGTTTAAAATGACTGACAGTAGTTTGAACCTCCTGCTGCAAATGTGAAGAAGTGCACTTGGGCCATTTTAAAAACAAAGTTTTTAACAACACAGAAAGGCTTTGCTGCACTGCTGAAAAGCTTTGAGTTGCATTGTGGTGAATGGAGGGAGAAGAGTTTTATTTTGATAGCTGCTGTTCAACATCACTACACTGACTGGTTCCCAAATTCTTGTGTTTGTACCTGGAAACATGGTCTACAGCTTTCTATAGAAACTAAAGTGACTGAAAAGGGAATATATATATTTTTAAAGAATCTTTGATATAAATTATCACTACAACAGTTTTCACTCAGAGATTTAGGGCTGACAATGTGTAACAGTAACAGTTAAAAAGAACAGATGCTTCTGCTTTGGGATTTTTTTTGTGTCTTTGTAGAGTCAGCTCAGTTCTGACTGAAGCCACTGACTTGTCCATCCTTTTACTTTTGAAAAATCGGGATTTCTTGTCTAAACCCAGGTTTAATTAGGGTGAAGACCCCACCTTGAGTACTGCATTCACCGCTGGGATCCCCAGCACAGGAAGGATGATTGACCTGTTGGAGTGAGTCCAAAGGAGGCCACCAAGATGATTAGAGGGTTGGAGCACCTGTCCTGTGTGAAAATGCTGAGAGAACTGGGAATGTTCAGCCTGGAGTAGGGAAAGCTTTGGGGTGACCTAATAGCAGTCTTCCAGAACCTAAACGGAGCCTACAAGAAGTTGGGGAGAGACTATTTTCAAGGGCATATAGTGACTGGACAAAGGGGAATGGCTTCAAATTGAAAGAGAGTAGGTCTAGATTAAATGTTAGGAAAAAATTCTGTGCTCTGAGGGTGGTGAGGCGCTGGAACAAGTTGTCCAGAGAAGCTATGGATGGCCTATACCTTAAAGACATGCAAGCCAGGTTGGATGGGGCTCTGAGCAAATGGTCTGGTCTGGTGGAAGATGTCTCTGCCTTCATCAGAAGGGTTGGAATGAGATGATCTTCAAGGTCTCTTCCAACCCAAACCATTTTCTGATTGATTCCATGATTTATTTCTTGTCAGAGCAGACACAGATGAACAGTGGGTGACACTGCATTTGCAAGGACTGGCCTCTAATGCTCCCCTCTGGTTAGATGTGCTGGGGGGAGCCCTGGCTGTCAGTGATCACTGCCGATGTGGAGCGCAATTCTGCAGTCCCGGAGCTGCAGCCGATAGGAGAACAACCACTGTGGTGCGGTCACAGCAGAGTGTGCCGCTCTGCCGGGCTGAGGAAGGCTCTGTTGGGATGAGGAATAGCCCCAGCAACAGGAGGCGGCAGCTCGGGAGTGACGGCGGCGGCCGGAGCCGCTGCATCCCCGGGCAGCCGGCAGGGGGCAGGGCAGGGAAAAGAAGGGAAGGATCCTTTGGGAAGGGATAAACAGCGGCTTGGCTTTGGAGTAAGGGCACATCCAGCCTCTGTGTGCCCTGGGTGGCTGCCGCTGCTTGCACGGAAACGTGTGCAGCCTCAGGCTTGAGGTGTGTGCCAGCAGTTAGGCTTTCACTCGTTCAGCAGGGGGCTGGAATGAAACATTAACAGACGAATTGGATATTTGGAAGAAATTCTTTACCGTCAGGGTGCGGAGGCACTGGAACAGGTTGCCAGAGAAGTTGTGGATACCCTATCCTTGGGAGTGTTCAAAGGCAGGCTGGATGAGGCTGTGAGCAACCTGCTCTAGTGGAAGGTGCCCCTGGGTGTGGCAGGGACATTTTAACTGAGTGATCTTTAGCTGACTGATCTTCCAACCCAAACTATTTTATGGTTCTATGAAATAAAATCTAGCAATTGGTTTTCATCTGGATGCAGGCCCCTGGAACTGCCTGTCACATTTTTGCTTTGGTTACTCCAAATACAAAAGCCTGTATGGCAGGGTTACAACAGAGGTGCTGTTTGGTAGATAAGAATGATACAATTTCTGTTGGAGAAGGTGGTGCTAGGGAAATACATGCTTCTGTTGTTGTATCTGCTGGCCTTTTATCTTTTTTCCTTTGTAACCTATCTTCTATGCTTATCAACATTTTCCTTCCAGCAGCTCCTGTAAAAGCACTGGTAGAAAGATACTTTCAGTGAAATGCTTTTAATAATGCTTCCATTAATGCTGGAGGTTTTCTGAGTTTTAGGTTCAGATGATCTCATTCTGTCACTCAGAAGTAATAGAGAGGTATTACATTATAATGTTAATGCTCAGCTTCCAGCTTCTTCAGTTGCCTGCCAAATATTCCTGTTTTGGATCTTTTTTCTTTCTAGTCCTTCTATCCATTGCTGAGTTTTGGAATCAATATTTATGTTGCAGTCTGCTTTTTAGAAAAATTGTTTCCTGAAGTGCAGGATAGATTCTCACCATTTAATTACAATTACTATCAGAAAGTACTGTTGACTATGCACAGTGAATTAATTTTTAGTCATGTTGTGAACTTCCCAACAAAAGCAGGTGTCTGTGTGATGTCTATGTGATTCCACCTTCTAGGTATCCCACCAGTATTTTTAGGCTGTTCAGATCATTATGTTTAAAAAAAAAAAAAAAAAAGAATCTCTCAAAAATACTGTGTGGCCACAAATACAGAAAATTCAACAGAGCTTGTAAATTCTTGTCCACTTGACTTGTCTTATGCTACAACTCAGTCCAGTCTGTTCCTCCCCTTGCTTGGCTGCTCAGGAAGATGAAAGTGGTGGTGGATATTGTAGCACAGAAAATGCCTTCTGAAAATGACATTCATGTAGCGAGGAACTATCTTATCAAGATCTTGACAAGTTCCATGAGGTACAGTACTGACTTTACATGTGCATCCCTTCTGTTCTTCCCAGTGATTGGATTCCTCCTGCCACTTGTCAAGCCCAAACTGTCACAGAACCCCCCTTCCCAACCTTCTTTTCCTTATGCTCCAAACGCTGCTTGTATTGTGCTAGTTTCCTAGTCTTGTGTTTCCTTAGTGGTACATCATAGAAAAGTAATTGTCTCATAAAAGATAAACCTTTTCAGCTGAATTGATGCCTAGGAGATCTGCTGAATTTGCCTTAACAGGTACTTGTGATTTGCTGAATTGGTGTCAGTACTGTTGAAGGTGAGCGGTGGGGAGAAAAGGGCATGTGATGTTTTGTGCAGCTGAACAGTGCAATCATAACTTCTTCCATACCTGCACACACACTTGGAGCAAGCAAGGACTGTCTGGAGCCAGTCATGGCACAGCTGAGCAGAATCTTTTGCACTTGTCTGCACGAGGAATACTGGGGCTCCTCCACTCTCTGAATGTCATGTCCTACCAATTAAAAGCAACTAGAGATGCTCTGCTTAACCTCTTTTGTTTTCTCTTTTGTCATGCTGAGAAGAGTAGGCTATTGTTTATGGAAACAATTACTTCTTTTTTTAGTGACAGTAATGATGCTACACTTTGTAGTGAAATTAGTTTCCCCATCGAATTGTTATTCTCCTTTTGTAATCTTGCATGCAGAGTTTCGAAATGCAGTTCATCACTGATTTCTTCACACCTTCCTGAATGTACTGTGAAAAGCCATGTACTCAGAGCTGGCCTGTTTTGAAGATACTGGCTTTAGTTTTGGTCTCTAAATGCAGTGGAAATCTGATAGCAGACAAATTTATAAAATGGGGGAATGAGTAAAAAAAATGTAAAGTACCTTTTTACAGTTCAAGCTGAAAATATGGAATACTTTTTCAGTGTAGCAAATTACTTCTGTAACTCAGACAAATTACTTAACTTTGGAGTAATAGATTTCTTAAGTACAGAAGTGCATTAAAAATCTTAACAACTATGGTCCTGTAAGCCTTTATTTCTGACTTGGACTTCAAAAGATGGGATTTGTCAACCTCATACTGCATCTAAATTTTAAATTACATTTCCCCCAGGATAAACCAAAAAGAAGGGTAGGATGAATTAGTTTCAAAGAAGGTCCTGCTTCATTCCCAAGTGACTGAGAGGGTCTAGACAAATGGCTGTAAATTGGCATCTGCTCTCTGAAACAGAAGTAGCTGGATTCCACCCAGAAGGCTTCTTTAACCTTAGGGAAAAAAGAATGCGCTTACTCCATGAGTGCTGAGAGGTGTAACAAACAGCAAGTCCTTGGAAGGCAGTGCAAGCTGTTGTTACTAATCCCTGAGCAGAAGGAAGGGAGTAGAGGAGTAGGGAGCAATTTTTCATAACAGTTTTTCAGGTGCAAAGCTCTAACAACCTACTGCTGTACTTCTTAGAAGGGATCTCTTCTGTTAGGTGACCAGGAACATTTGGAGGTGATATCCAGGTAGATATTTGGGGATTTACATGATTCACTGAAATGATACTGATGTATTCTTTAAAAAACAATCCCAGAAAACACCAAAACAAACAAAACCTCCCTGCATATCTGGGATGCCAAACATTTCAAGAGCTGAAACAGAACTTGCCTGGAGTTAATATGATTGCTTGTATTACTAACTTGTATGAAACAATGTACATGGCTTTAATCCTTTCTGTCATTAACTTGTTTCCTCCTAGCTCCTCCCATATGGACCTACCTACAGTAAAATCTTACCAAAGCCTTACTGTTGTCAAGCTGTAAAAGAGTTCTAAGTCTCAATGTCAGCTTTAACTATTAAAGCTCTGGATACCTGTCAGGAACTTTAAAATTTATCAGTCTCCGTTCCTTGTAAAAAACACCCACCTTGCCACCCATAAAAAAAATACTGGCATTTCACTGCATCTCAAGCATTTTAAAGGAAGGGTGATGTCTTTTCAAAACTGGCATGCATGCATGTAGAAAGTTTTGCTGTCATTTAAAGTCATTATGCCTCTGTCCTATCTGTTAAATGTTTCACTGCTGCCCTGGTAGATTTTTTGCTGCATATCACCTAATTGAACTGTTTGCATTAAAGTAGCACCCTCTGCCTCTGTTGTTTTCAGAAGGAATGACCTAGCCTGCAGGCCGCACTCCTGGCACGCTACCAAATTTACCGAAAGTCAACCTGAGGCAGCCACGTCACACCTTCCCTCTAATGCCTGCGCCTCCTGGCACTCGAGCTACCATGCAAGGTGAGTCCCTGCTTAAGTTACACACATTCAGCTCTTAACAGTGAGGCAACGATAATGGAGGTCATGTTGTTGAGGTTTTTTTTTTTTAAAAAAACAACCAACGCAGAATCGTGGTATTTTACTTCTTTAGAGTTGCCTGTCCTTGCAGTGCATGAAGGGGGAGTTGGGGAAGTTTGACGTGTGGATGAGTGGATTTCTGAAACAGTTTGTGATATGTGCATGTGATTGAAAGGTAAGAAACTAGCTTTAAAGGCAATCACAAGGTTATGCTTCTTCCTCTGCGTTTTCTTTCAATGTCCACTGGTAAAATCCTAAGGCAAAGTAACCATCAAAATTAATATTCGTAAAGTGATATAGGAAAGGGAGAAGAAAATAAAAATACTGTTTAAACAATTAAAAAGGCTTTTTCTAAAGAGAGGGTGCAGAATGCTTTACTGTTGTCTTTTAAGGTATTACTGGTTTAATTAGTTAAACTGTCTTTCTGTATCCTTCCCTACATCTGTGATCTTGCTTGTTTAGAGAGGTAATAAGACTGATGATTTTCAGTCGCTGTTTAAAGCACTTAAATATTTGTTAGGTCACATTCAACACTACTGGAGAAAGGCTGACACCCAGGCAGTTTTAGCTGTGAAACTCTAAACCTTTAGATAATGCCTGTTTGTGTCTGGTTACACGTTTTTGTTTGTTTCCTGCTCCTAGGTGACATTCTCTCTCATTGTCATGAAAGATTTTCTNGTGGTTTGTCTTTTGTTACTTTTTTCCTTCTCAGTTCCCACTGGGCCACAGTTACACTGAGCATTAAAGAAAATTAGTCTGGTGTGCAGTCCCGGTTTGGGAAGTAGACTTTGTTTTTCTATACTTAGTGCTGTACATTCTCTGCTGAATGTACTTCTTGAGGTTAATGTTTTGTGATTGTCAAAACAAAAGAACATTAATACTTCAGTATTTTATTTTATTTTTCATCCTTTTTTACAATAAGATGAACATGTACAATGTTTTTACATTGTTTTCTTTGGGAGCTCCCTACTGCTTTTAAGCTAAGTTGCTATCTGCCCTTGAATAAAGTTACATTAGGCAGATAGGGGTTTTTAAAAATGTTCTTTGTAATACTTTATTAGTAGAAGTTTTAGGAACTTGATTACAATTTCTGCTGGTTTACACTGATTTAAAATTTGTGTTTAAATATCATGTAGATGGGTTGATTTAGATTTATAGATTTTAAGACAGTAGGAGTCCTTGTACATAGAAACAAAATCCAGAATTTTCTAAAATCTTCTATAGGGTTCCTCATTGCAATGCTAAAGCTAAAGGGTATTTCTACTGTTTATGAGTCTTCTGTACTAAGCTGTAAATTATTATATGCTTCCTGCTCTTCCTGGTGGTTGTCCTTGTACCTTGTGAAAGTAAAATGCTGCAAGATGTGTCTCAAGGTGTGTTTTGATAGGTGGGTGTGTCTCAATACTAAAAGAGAAAAAATGGTTCCATGCCAGTTTGAAATGAGGTTCGGTTAAGAAATTGTGGGTGTAAAGGATGAGGGGGATGGGAATAGAGCAGTCTTCTCCACTCACATATCAGAAATAGCCACAACTGCTGGCAGACACTAATACTAATAAAAACAAGAGGTTCTTTCTCACATGCTGCTGAAAGATTTAGTGGCCTTAGCACAGTGTCATGCCACAGTTCCCAGGTCACTGCCATCCTGAACCCCTTGGCTACCTGTGCTGCCCACTTAAAAGAGAATATATTTGGGAGATTTGTCAGCCCTGGTGTTTGGTGTCCAAGACCGTTTCAGTGGCAGAGCTGCTTCTACCATGCCGCTGCTGGAGGATGCCCAGCGTTCCCATAGTGGCAGCCCAAGGATTTTGGTACTTTGGGGATCTCAGTTGCAGAGTGGGGTTCTTTGGGCTTGCTGGTATGCAAAAAGAGGTGAGCAGCCCCAGAGATTCCCCACTTTACAAGTACATTTCACAAAAAGCTCAGCTGATCGGAAAGCACAGCATTCAGTATCGGAAAGCACAGCATTCAGTAGCTGAAAGCAAGCACGGAGATAATGGAAATAGCCTGAGGAAGGGATATTTCTAGCCCAAGCATCCCATCCCTGGGCTATTTCTGGAATTCTGTGTCCTTCCTTGAGCTAAGCATCTGAGATCGGTATTCAAAGTTTAAAATCTCTTCTGAATGTGCCTACCTGCATTCTCTCTGTGAGTGTGAAAATTCACTAAATCACTTGTAAAACATGGAGAGTTCATGGGGGTGGGGCGTGAGACACTTTTTTGTGTTGGTAGAGTGGGGCACAGCTGGCCAAAACAGCCCAGTGAAGACTGTCCATACTATCTACTGCTAGGTTAAGGTATGGGCAGCTTCTTTTGCTTTAGGTTTTTTTTTTTGATCAGTTGGTTTTGCTGGGGCTTTCATTTGCCAGCCTGATGAATTTGAACATTTGAAAAGGTGGATGAAGCTAGAGGAAGACAGACCAGGAGAGGCTGTACCAGTGTATAGGAGAGAGGGTGGTCGTGGAACCCAGCCCACCACATCCAGCACTATATGTATGGGGTTTTTATCACGTGACTTTAATACAAAAATTTTAAGTTATCTTGGGAGCACTAGGCTAGATCTAGATGCCTCTCATGCAAGGCTAGAGAGCTAGAACTTGCAAAGCTTTTGGTGCCTTCATTTCCCTCTGTGAGTCTTCTGTCTTTTTCTTAATAACATGGTGCAGACTTTTTTCTGCACCCACCCTAAACTAAGGCTGAGTGCACTTTTCTGGGAGGAGTGCAAGTGAACTATCTTAAGTTGCTGGAAGTTTAAACCCTGCATTTTCTTGCAACAGGGTATAACAGAGGAGCCTTTGGGTTTTTTTTCTGTGCCCCTGGTCGTGCAGATGAACCCAACTACCTCTTCTGCTTCTTTCTGGTACTACAGGTGTGGCTGTGGGACAGGTGTGCTTTGAGAAGGCTACCTAAGCTGAGGTTTTGGGGCAGTTAGGGTCAGGTGCCTCTGATTTGTAATCCCATGCAATTGCTGAGATGAGATCATTCCTGTAATGGTCCATGAGCAGAAACTCATGCCCCAGCATTGGGAAGGGGCCAATTACTTACTTGTTACTGGCCAATGTGGCCAAGGGATGGTGTTTGTAGATTATTCCTGGACCTCACCTACCAGACTTTGACCAGCAGTGTGGGTGCTTTTATGTATCTGCTGTAAAACAGCTGTTGAGAGAAGGATATCCTGGGATGCCAGCCAAACTCAGGCAGAACTGGCTTCTGGACTCTCTTCCATGTCAGGGTTCACGGGAGGATTGTCCTGTGTCCTGAGTTTAGATCACAGGAGGCCATGCTTTGCAGTAACATGCCATTAGAAACCTTCTTGTTCTTCTTTAAAGTGTTTGCTGCTTCTGCTGGGTTTCCATTAGGCATTTTCTAGCAGGGCTTTGAACCTCTTATGCTGATGATCTCTGCTTCATATTTGATACCAGCAGATTTACATGAGACCTGTAAACGGAGGCTTTCCTGCACAAGTGGCATCTTTCTTTTAATTAATGCCAAGTATCTGTTTGGATTTTATGAACTTAAAGGTCTTTTCCAACCTTCATGGTTCCATGATCTCCTTAGTGCTCAGGGGAGTGGGAATATCAGCAATTCTTGGTAGTATCTGACTTACATTATTCTTTGACAAAAAAATCTTATTAATGTAAGATAATTTTTACACAAAACACAGTATCAGCTGAAGATGACAACTAAGACCTTTTTAAGGGTTCAGCAAGATGTTTTAAATGCTGAAAATAAACGAATGAAAGAAGAAGCATGAACGAAATGTTGTGTAAAACCCCACAAGATGAGGCCATTGTTAGTGTATCTTGTTAATAAAATGCTTTTAGAAAATAAGCATAAAGCAAATCTTCTCTTATTTCATATAAATTTCTTTTGACCATGTTGTATAAGAAAAGAAGTTTAAAAGGTTGTAGTAGTAGAGGAGGAAAAAAGCAATTCTGTGAACACTGAATTCCAAAGAACTGTTGAGTTGACCTTTGCAATATTTTTAACTGAAGAAAAGACCTATATCACTCTTTTTATTTTTTATGTGGACTAATCTAATTTCATTGCTAGCTTTCACAGGTCTCTTTACAGCACAAGATTTGATAAATGCTTCATATAATTATAGCTACAGGGAAGTAGAATAATTCTGGGATTTCTACCAAGGGGCTTTGCATACAAAGCAAGAAGTTGAATTTGGTATATAAAAGCAGGAGGAGCTGCCAGTGAAGTTCAAACAGGGAGATGTAATGAGAATAATTGGCAAGACTGTCATCTCAGCATCAGTGTGGTAGGGAGAGACCAGTGGCAGTAAGGATTCACAAAGGAAAGTCACAAGTTTGTTTGGCCATGCAGAGCTTATGTTGCTTTGGTATATCCTCCTGAAGTTTTCCTGCCAATGTTGTGGAACTGAGTAGAATTGAATGTTATTCTAAGAGTGTCAACCTGAGAGTGGTTTAAAACCACACTGCTTAGGTGCATGTGCAGGTGGTATTTGAGACAAATGTATTTAGGGTGTCTCTGCTTAAAAGTTAAAACTTCAAACAAATAGGCAGATGTGGATATAACTTTATTGTGTAACTTATTGGCAAGGGAATAACATAATGGACTGAAGAAGTTTAGAGTCATATTTCAGAGATGAAGAGAAGGAAGTACATAAGTTTAATAGCTGGAAGAATTGGAGTGACTGGAAAATAAGCTGAAAATAAGTTGGTGTTTGTCATGGGAAAGAGGGAGCTAGTGGAGCTCAAACAAAAATTTTCTAAAAACAAAGTCAGAAAAATCAACAATTTGTAGAGGGAGCAGGGACCCTTCAAGGAGATAAATGCATATTACTTACTGTCAAACTTACATAGGGAAGCTGAGATAGTTACTAAGGTTTCAAGCTTTGAATGGAGTGGTGGGGTATAAAGTTAGAGCCCTGACTCAGTGTTCAAACTTTCAGTTTTGTTAGATTGTTTGTCTTTAACTGCTGTGCAGATGGATCTTAACCAATATTATTAAAATGGGTGGTTATAATTATGTTGTGGCATTTTTTGACATTTTTGATATTTATTCTGAGACTTTTTTTTTGTTTGTTTCCTTCAGTAGTTGTTCTTCTCATGACCTGTCAAACTCATGGGATCAGTCAAGTCTATATCGCACTTCTGACCAATTCAGCTCTTTGGGAAGTATGGACAGCTGGGACCACACTCCCCAAGTAGCCCAGTATGGAAGACTTTCTTCTGCAAGATCTAATAGTAGCATTGATCATCTAGGGAGCCAAAGTAAGCGGGATTCAGCCTATGGGTCTTTCTCCACGAGTTCTAGCACCCCTGACCACACTCTGTCCAATGCAGACACTTCTTCAACAGAGAACATGCTTTACAAAGTGGGGTCCTGGGAGACTGCTAAGCATGGAAGCAAGTCTGGCCAGTTTTTGAATGACAGCAGTGGAACAGAGGACAAACCTGGGAATTTGCCAGCTCCTATCCAGTACGAGAACAACAAAAGTCCTAGAACAGAGGAACACCCGGATGGCAAGCTCACTGGCTCAGGAAGATCCAGTTTCGGACCTGTCTGGTACGTTCCTGATAAGAAGAAGTCTTCATCTCCTCCCCCCCCACCTCCACCTCTTCGTAGTGACAGCTTTGCTGCCACCAAGGGCCACGAGAAAGCCCACGGCCCTGTGTACTCAGAGGGTGCCAGCACGCAGCACTTTACAGCCCTGAACCGATCTCAGCCCAGGAGTGACTGGAGTTTGGAAACTGCAGAGCAGCAGCGACGGCCCTCCAGAGCCTGTGACAGGAGGATCAGCAGCTCAAATTACAAATCTGATCTCAGTTCAGAACACACTTTTTCTTCAGCTGGTGAAAGGTACAGTAGTAATGCAGGACCTGTGAGCAAACTGCAGCCATCCTTGTCTAGCACTGATGTTAGGTTTGCACAGCCTGCTTACACTTACCACCACCAGCACCAGTACAGTGATGAAAGCACCTTTTATCACAGTGCAAGAATCTTAGCTGCACCTAAAGATCAGCAACATTATCTGTCCTACAGTGGCATTCAGGAATTAACTGCAGATAATTTTCATGGCTACAATCCAAACCAAGCCAGTCTGCTCAACACTTCCTCTTTGAACAGTGCTGCTGAACAGAAGGTGGACAACACTGGACAGAGTCGATATTATTGTGTGACAGCAAAACAGCCTGCTCAGGGAAGCTCAAAGCCACTACAACTCAAGGATGACATCTGGAAACCTGCAGTGGGAACTGATGTGTCACTTGGACCTCATGAAAATTCTGCAGTTATTACAATGGCCCCAAACCCAAAATACTATCTACCTCAACAATCTACTGAATCTTCACTGACAAGGTGTGAGAACAGTAGTCATTACCCAGTGGACAGAGAGGGAGATGCTAGGTGTGCTGTAGTAGAAGAACATAAAAAACCTAATCATACTGAAAAATCTGGGCAAAAGAAAAGCTGTGAGAACAGCTCTGAGGAAAGTGAAACTAGGCATGGTCAGCAGGAGTATGTAAAAGGCTGTGTCCTTACCACTGAAAGCAGATCTGCTCAGAAAGATTTTAGGTGGGGGAAAGATGAGAGTAGCAGGATTTCTCCTCAGAAGACGCCAATGTTGCACTCCTTAGCTCAGGAAGGGGGAACACAGTCTGACAACAACCTAGAAGCAGCAGAACAACAGACCTCATTTGACACTCACCTGTCTAAACAGGTACGAAGGAGTGATCGTTTTGCAACAACCCTCAGAAATGAGATCCAAATGAGAAGAGCAAAGCTGCAGAAAAGTAGAAGTACTGCTACACTAGTAGGGTCATCTGAAACAGAGGAGTGCAGTGAGACCTGGAAACCAGATTCAACAGAGAATGTCACCAGCTCTGCAGACACAAACTTTACCAGCACCTACAAAGATCACCTCAAGGAAGCACAGGCCAGGGTTCTGAGTGCGACATCCTTCAAACGTCGGGACTTGGAGCCCAGCCCCGCTGAATATCTCCCCAGGTCACCTGAGCGGAAAACTGGTACTTACAACTCTTCATTACTGGCTTTGGTTTCTGAAGATGGCTCTGGATTCCTTGAGGCTACACAAGCCAAACCAAATCCTACAGCGAGTGGCACTCATCAGGTTTCTCGGATTGGAGCCAGGAAGAGGTTCACAACTGAGCAAAAACTGAAGTCATACTCAGAACCAGAGAAGATGAATGAGGTGGGCATGTCAGAGGATGAATGCCGTGCTCACTGCCATCCAAATATATCAGAAGAAGCTCTGGGCTCATTTGCAGACAGGTGGAAATTTTTTGAAGAAACAAGTAAGCCTGCATTTAGAAAACCATCACAGAAACCTGGTCCCCATGGTCTAGCAGAGGGACAGCCTGAGAGGCCAGACAGGAAAGCACAAGAGGGAGAGGAACTGTGGCATGAGAGAAGAGGTTGGGTAGCCTCTGTTGGACTTGAAACTGCTCATGCTTCAAAAGATAGTGTCCACCATAGCAGCAGCAGTAGGGCTGCTGAGAGGATTGGGAAATCTGCACAGCCACAGCGCCTGGGAACCTTTGCAGAGTATGAGGCATCGTGGAAGGAGCAGTGGAAGCCAGTAGAGCCAAGGGGCTCAGGAAGGTACCATTCAGCTGATAACATCCTGGATACAGGCCATGAACAGCATGGGAAATCCCAATACACACATGAGAGGTCTAGATCATCCCCTTCCACTGATTTCTACAAACAGGTACAAGTGTATTTTTCATTATCCTTTAAGTTGCCCAGTGTGGTGGAGGACAGTAGAGGAGTGGAGGGAAAAAGAGAATTTTTATTAAAATTTCCAATTTAGGAACACTATATAATATGGTGTTTGCCTTTTGTCAATAAAGGAGTAAATACTATAGGTAGCTATCTTTAGTAAAATGAGGAAGATCGAAGTTTGTACTGCACAAGAGCAATTGGATCAAAGTAATTTCTTGTGTGTTGTAGTCAAATGGAAAAAAAACATGATTGATTTGCTAATATCCTCTTTTTTACAGTAGAGATTTTGAAGGTTCAAAGCAATTTTCATCCAGATTTATTTTTTCATTGGTGTGGCTGTATTCTCTGTTTGAAGAAAAGTGTTCCATGTGTAAATAATACATACTTTTGTCTAATTTTTTAATGGTCTAATAAGTTCCATGGATTTTCTCTTTTTTTCTAAACTTGCTTCATGCAAAAGCTACATAGGACAAAACTTCTGCCCTAATAAAGTTTAGGGATTACAAATCTGTCTGTTAATGTTAAAGCCACAGCAGCAATGAAACTGCTTAATGTTTTGTTTTATATCAGTTTCCTTGATTTAAGATGTATACATTTATTCCTTAGAGAGATACCAAATGTCTGTTCAACTTGCAAGTAAATATTAGGTTAATTTTTAACCAAGCAGGGCCAGGCCATGGTTGGCAGGTGGCAATGGAAGTAAACAGAGAAACCAAGTCTCTTTAGTTCTCTGTTAAAAGATGTTGTTCAAGCTACTACAAGATTGCCTCCTATGTATAAGGAGTCATAGTGTGTTCAGCCTGTGTTGAACTTCAACTTCTGCAAGAATAGAATTGAACCAATGCAGTTATATATTAGTTTCTCTTTATTTTTCCCCTCTTGGTAAAAACATTGCATATGTACATACACAGGTCACCTCTGTGTGTGTGTGTGTAGACACAAAATAGAATGAGAGTAGATCAAAGAGAAACAAAAATGTTGATCTCTAAAAGTTGTGGACTGTCTTTCCTTAAGTTTTTTGTGTCTTTAAGTTTGGCAAAAGTTATTTTTGGATTCTATGGGCTGACTTAACTAGGCGGATAATTTACTAGGGTAGAGATTCCAAGCACTGAAAATATTCACTGGAAGTTACTTTGAAAATTAAAGTCACTAAATTATTAAATAATTGCCTACACAGCAGAAAAAAAACCCCCATATAATCTATTCCCTGTATGCATTTCTGGTTTATTAGTCAGTGCCCTTAAGTTCAGTATAGGCCTCCTGGGGCAAAAAGCAGACACCTGTTTAGGCACCTGGAAAATATGGTGATAAGTGCATTGAAGATGCTTACAACAGACTGAAGTAAATAAAGATGTTGTTTTGCATATATGATTCAGATTATTCCAGTGCTAATGTGCAATTAAATTTCCAGTAGGTTCAGTGTTTGTAATGCAAAGCTATGCTTTGGGTGGGGTTGTTTGAAGACAGTGAGATAATAACATTCTGGAACTGCACTGTTGGTGTTTTACTGAGAAACTGAAGTACACGCACGGGGATTCACAACCTGGTGCATACCTGCATCTCTAAAATGTGAGCAACTCTTCTGCAACCTGCAACTTCTGTGCCTCTTTTTTTTTTGTTTGTTTTTGCCAAATGGAAGTTGCAAACGTTTATATAAATGTTAAGCTCTTGTGTAGATCAGCAAAGCAGAACAGCAACACGAGCACAGCCAGGTTGGCAGTGCAGCGCCAAGAGGTCACAGCACACTGTGCTGCTGAAAACCAAACAAGCTTAAAACATGCTATGCTGTTGACTTCATGTATATTCAAACAGAGCAAACCCACAAATAAGAGGTTCCATAATCACAGATTTTTTGGGAGTCTGAAACATGATGACTTGGTCTCTTACTTGTACTATAAACCTCTTTTAGGAAGTATCAGTTGAAGTAAGGAGGCAAGCAGAGGAGTTAAAGGAAGATGGGGAGTGTATTTTCTCTAACATTAACAAACTGGATGAAAGGAACTGCACTGTAAGGTAAGTATAGTATTTCTTAATTTCTCTCTCTAAAAGATTTGGTTTTGACCAATCTTTTTTGACAGATTTCTCTGATCTGATCTTTTCCTGACTCAAACTGCAAGTTCTGCTGTGATGATTTCAGAGTTTTTGCAGTGCCTTTTTCCCTTATTTCCCTCCTTCTCCCCACATACTTCAATGTGCATGATAGAATTAATGTTGGGACTAAAATTTTGGGGACTCTAGTGTAAGCTTAAATAAATTGTTGAGTGTTGAGCATATTATAGTTTGTTCAAAGGCAGTTGATTCTTATTTGTGTGCATGAAATGATAGTTACGGGTTTATTTGGGGGTAGATGGGGGCCCTGAGGTTTCCAAAAAGAGATTTCTAGTATTATCCTTGGCAAAGACAGCATGCTGCTGAAACATAGTAGTGCTGTAAATTGGACTCTTTTTTTTTTTGTGCCTTTACAGAATACAGTACATTAATAGAATACACTAAAATTTGTTCTACTGTTTGAAGAGCTCAGATTTTCTCTGTTAATTCATGTTTTAATTAGTGTACAATGTTTTCAAACCCTTTTCAAAGGTGTGACTGTATGCACAGTGTAGTTAAAATCCTTTAAATGTCTGGCATGCTGAGGGTTGTCCTTGTCCTGGCCCAGTGTGGTGTAAGCAGTGATTTCAGCAATCGTCGATTCTGCGGCTGCTGAAGCCGAGCTGAGGTTGTGCACACACTGCTATGGCCAGGACTGACAGCTCTGGGTTTCATAACAGAGGGAGCCCATGCATAGGAATAAAGAACCTCTGAAGGCTTTCCTCAGTTCTGTAAGTGGTATTAATCTCTCAAGGGAGAAGAAATTATGAACTGTAGCAAACATACACTTCAGCTGTGACCATAAAACCTTGTAAAAAGTTAGTATTTATTTGTGGGTTCCTGTGATTGTATTTTGCATTGCTTATGGCTTAGCTGAAGAGACCACCCCTTTTTTTTCTAGTTCTTTGTAGCCCTTTGTACTTACCGTAGTGATTCCAAAGTGGACTCCCCACGAGGGTGCGAGTGTGCGAATGAGCGCGGAGGGAAGGAGGGGGGCGCAGGGGGAGGCGGGCACCATCCGCCGGGAGCAGCCGGGCTGCGGTGGGCGGGCAGCATCTCTGGACAAGTAAAATCATTTCCATCTACCAGCGCCGAAGCCGAGTCACAAAAGCATGTGAATAATACTCCTACGCCAGCATTTTAGCAGTGTTTGTGCAGCACAATTCTTGCTTTATAATCACGGAATCCATGAAAATCACATGACTGGGCACCAGCTGCATAACTTTTTTTTCAACTGGAGCCTATTTTGACATAGTATTTCAGATGTGGTATTTGGCCATTTTACTGCATTACAGAAGGTTTTGTGAAATGGTCTCTCACAGTCTTTCTCTCAACATTGATATGCAGAGGGTTGATATGCCTTCTGTATTCAAAAAACTAAATAATTGAAATCCCTCATTTGGGCATTTAATTCCTGTGTTGTGAACTACCACTGCGTGCTAATGAATGGCTGCCTTATGGGAAAGAATATATGTTTCCGTGTGCTCCTTTTTTACAAGGCATTCTTGTGCTCAAAAGGAACTGGTCTCATGGCATGGATGGATTTTATGATTTTTGAGCTGCCCTAAAGGCATTTAGTTTTCTATTTTTAAAATCTAGCAATCTACAAATAGCTAGCAAATCTGCCTAATTCAGGGTATATTCTAGAACACGAAAGTAACCAAACCTCAGGTCTTCCTTTTGATCATATTTAATACTCTTTTAAAATTTATGTTTGGATTAAATTGCTGGGAGCTGTTATTTTGTGCTACTGAGACCTGTGTGTTATGGTGGCCTTTGTGCTACCAAAGTCAGTGTGATGGGGCTGAAACAGGAGTGGCCCTTCCGCATTTGTGGACATGAAATTTGCAGGAACCCAAGCTGAGAGAGAGCTGTGGAGTCCATGGGTGCTTTCTCCAGGTTAGAGACTGACCTACACTACAGGGTGCCTCTGGCCTCCCTCCCCTTCAGTTGTTTTGAGAAAAAAAAAAAGTTAACTTGAAATAAACTTTGAATATTTACCATTTACAGCTTCCCTGATTATTTTCCTCAGAAATATGAGTCTTTTTAATGCACTGAATCTAGAATGAAAAAGGGTTAGAATATTGTAACAGCAAATGGCTTTTTAAAAACAAACAAAAATAAAGATGTTTGATAATTTTTTTTTTATCCTGACCTTGTTACTACAGTATTTTCTTGGCTGTTCATTTTTAGCATAGTCTTCTCACAGCACACAGTTGTAAAACGTAAATTAACACTACTTTGGAAAACTGCTGGGGGCAGGAGGGTGAGGTGTGTGACTGTTGAGTTGATGAAGATAGTTTGTGAACCTCTTTCATCTTTGAGCTCTGTTTTTCCCCTCTGAGATTACTGAGTGCTTCCAATGAATTCAGGTTGTTTCATCTCCCTTTTTAGAAGAGTTGCAGCATGTTCTTCTGAACTGCAGTATTTAACAGTTTAGGGTATTACTTTTGTAGGAAGAGAAAACAGTGATCCATAGCAGCCATTGTCATCTCTTGTGGAAGAACCAAACCACTCCTTATGAACTCACAGGGGCACAGTCATCTAACATGAAATGAGTTTTTTTATACTGAGGGGTTGATGTGATTTTATGTATGTTTTTAACTTTAGGACAGGTTAAGAGCATTCTACAATTCTGCTGATCTATAAAACAAAAAATGGTGCATTTTAAATTTTATTGTGCCATTCTTTCTATTTCAAATTAGTTACAGAAGCTTACCTTTTTACAGATGTAATGCCTGTGCTTCTTTAAACATGTCTCTCATTTTGCATTTGTAAAATGACTTATACTGATTATATAATTACCTTCCTTAGAGAAGTCTCCACAATTTCTAAGCTGAAGTAGACTTTCAAAAGGTTAAAGAGGGAAATGGATGCTCTGACCAGTAGTCTGTGGCTTCCTGGAGTATGACATGCACACAAGTCATTCTTCATCAAAAGAATCATACTTCATGATCTAATTATTAAGATTGCCATCTACTAGAGACATTTACAACCATTGCCTTTATTTACTTTCTAAGAACATTTGACTCCTAGCTCTATTAATTTGTTCCTGTGATGTCTATTAAAGTTACATAACTTCAGAAAGTGAAAAAGCATATCTGAGATCACAGGCTGCAGAAAATATTTCAACATTTAGTAGGTGTCAAGTCCAAGAGCATATGCCATGTCAAGTGTAGGACCACAGTCTGACTCAACTCTAATTAAACACTGTAAAATATTTTTCAGTGTTTTCACTTAGTAGTTACTCCTGTTTCAGTTGAGCACTAGGAGACAGAGGAACAGCCTTTACAATACGAAACCAAAATAAAAATTATTTCTTAACTCCTAAGTTGTCCTAAATGCCCAAGTATAATGTTCTAGAAAAATCTTTGATAATCCAGAAACAGGAGCCTATAGACATGTTCCCAAGTTTTTAAATAGGCTCTTTATAAGGAAGATTTTTCAACACCTGGTGAATATCTGGGCTTTGTGCTCACCAGGAGCAGCAGCAAATTATTGTGCAAAGAAGGAGGAAGACCTTCAGCAACACAGGAATATGACTGACCTTATTACTTCTGAATTAAGTGAGATGGAAAAGAATTTACAAAATACCAGTAGTCCATTTATGTGTGTGTTTATTTGTATCATGCATACATGGGGGTGTGTGTGTGTGTTACACACAGACATATAAAACATACATGTGTGTATTGATAGTTATTTCTCTTAGCTTTTTCTGATTTGTGACCATTATAGGGGTTGGGGCTTGTGGGGAAAAAACCCCAACAATCCACAATACACATTTGGACAAATTAGTTTCCTATGTTTACAATGGTAGCTGGTGTACATTAATCACTGGAAATATTCTTAGAAACGGCACATTTTTTCATAACTCCAGAAATTTAAAATTCTGTATTTTGTTAGGGTTTCTTTTACTGTGATGTCAAAAAAATTAATAAAGTACCAATATATAGTGTTTGGGTCAGCTTAACTAGGAACTGAGCTACTGAAATACAAGACTTGAAAGCTTGGGGGTTTTTATATGTAGCAAAAGGGCCATTTCCTTAAATAGTTAATGGGAACTTTTGTTAGCATCGTGTTGCATATCTGTTTTAAACTTCTTTATTAAGAATCATAAAATCCCAGAATGGTTCCATTTGGAAGGGACCTTAAAAATCATCTTGTTCCAACCCTCCTGCCATAGCCAGGGAACTTTCCACTCGACCAGGTTACTCAGAGCCCCATCCAGCCTGGTCATTGACACCTCCAGGCGTGGGAAGTCCACAGCTTCTCTGGATAACCTGTTCCAGTGCCTCACCACCCTCACAATAAAGAATTTCTAAAGAATACCTAATGTAAACCTGCCTTCCTCCATCTTAAGGCCATTCCCCCTTTTCCTAACACTACATGCCTTTGTGAAAAGCCCCCCTCTGCTTTTCTTGTACCCTTTAGGTACTGGAAGGTGCTGTAAGGTCTCCCTGGAGCCTTTTCTTCTCCAGGCTGAACAGCTCTCTCAGCTTGTCCTCAATGATATGGTCCAGTCCTGTGATCATAGTAGTGGTCCTCCTCTGGGCACATTCCAACAGGGCCATGTTTTCCTTCTTTGGGAACTCCAGAGCTGAATGCAGTAATCAAGGTGGGGTTTCACAGGAGCAGAGTACAGGGGAAGAATCCTTGACCTGCTGGCCAGACTGCTTTTGATATAGCCATTTGGCTTTCTGAGCTGGCAGTGCACACTGCCAAGTCATTATTGAGCTTTTTGTCCACAAAGACCCCCAAGTTTTCTTCCCAAGGCTGGTCTTGGTCCATTCTCGGCCTGAATAACTGCTTGGGATTGCCCTGATCCACAGGCAGAACCTGGCACTTGGCCTTGTTGACTTTCCTGAAGTTACTCATTTATTGTTGAAGTTAAACAGTCAAACTGTGAGTTGGTTTTCCTGACTGAACATTGCAGGACAAGTATGTCTCAGGCATTGAAGGACTTACCAAGACATTTCCAGAGCTATGTAAGCAAAATGTTTTCCCCCTCTTCCATGTGAGGAAGAAACAGTATGATCTTGTGCAACTGCTTCCTTAGAAATCAGTGGAAAAATTACTTTGGCAAACATTTAATGCATGTATTAACAAGCTCTACAGAGCTTTCTCTTCTCCAGGCTGAACAATTCCAACTCTTATCCTGTCTTCACAGGAGAGGTGTTCCATCCCTCTGATCCTCCCTGGCACTCCTCTGGACTTGCTCCAGCAGGTCCATGTCCTTAGCATATTTCTTTATCATAAGATACAGATTAAGGCATTTCTCAGACCAATTTTTTTGCCAGTGATGTCATTGTGTGTGTCATATAGCAATGACACAGTATAGTCTGGGCTGTTAAAGTTTGTATTTTGTTTGAAAATGGGAAAAACCTACTGTAGATCTTCCTGTGCATATAGAGGAGAGTGAGTCTAACAGCATCTACTAATATATGAGAAATCCCCTGTAACCTTTCATCTTCCTTAGGTTTCTGTGAATACTTGTAATTAGTACAGGTTTCATTGCCATGAACCATTATGTCCTTTGAGTGTACTAGTGTATGTGACTGACTAATAAGAGGTATATAAATGTCACACTCTGAGACACTGGAACCTTGGATCACTGGTACATGGTGGCAGCTGATGGATGTCGATGCTTAAGGTCTACCTAGACAGGTTTTTTTCTCTGTGTGAGCCAGTAGCAGATGCTTGGGGGGGAACAGAAAACCAAGGCAAACCAGGAGCCATGCTGCTGGGTATCTTGTCAAGCCTCTGCTGGTCTGTCTGTCTTTGAGCTTTGTTTTATTTTGGGGGTTTTGATTAGTGTTTTACTGCTGTGAAGTACATCTGCTTCTGCTGTGAAGATTGTATGTTCAGTGAAGCTTGTATGTTCATAGAACAGTCTTTGAAATTCAGCTTTGCCTTCTTGTGTAGCAGTAATTTCTGTTGTACATCATTGTATATGGTGGTGAAGTACAGGAGAATCTCTCCTGTGGGTTACTTTGCATTTATTAAATCTGAATAATTTCCTCATAGCAGGAACTGCTGCCACCTAGTTTTTCACTCCTTTTGTGAATCATCTGTATCTAATGAGTTCTTATGTGAATGATGTGATGAGACAAGTGAGGACTCTGTCTCATGGGAGTCAAATTTTTAAGAGCCTCAGGTGAGATAAAATTTAATTTTCTAGCTCATCTAAAAATCCAAAGCCTCTGTCATCCAGATCACTCTTGTCCCTATGTGTAGTTACTCTTTCTAAGATTGGTAGTGCATCCAAGACATACCTTTTCTACACATGGCCAAATTATTCTTTGTCAATGTTACTCATTAGTGCAGCTCCTGAATCTCTTCATAATATTTCTTTTTGCTGATTTCAGATGTTAAGTTTATGATTCTGAAGTTCACAAGATTCATAATAAAGTTTTTTTTTTATTCTTGCTCTCTTTTCCTCATTCTTTCTCTTCAGCGCTTTCACACTTTCCCTCTCCCAGCACTGGGTGTGTCACTGTGCTCAAGCAGCTGTCCAAGTATCAGAGGAATGGGTAGCTGTGCATCACAGATCCCAGTTCAGCAATGTCCTGTGGCAGTTTCAGGTGATGTCATATGGCCCAGGTAGCTTATGACTACCCACTTTGAATAGTGTGCAGCATCTGAGAATAGTTTCTGCAAAGGCTGTTCTTTGCTTGTGGAGTTACGAAGGGGAGGCCGTGTCAATTTTTTGCTGCAGCCTTATTTTCTTTGTATTCTTACTATTGTACTTTCATCCCTATGATCTGTTTGACAGATATTTGTGTTTGAAGAAGTGCCCTTTTTTTTCTTTCTCTCTTTTTTCTTCTTTTTTTAATCCTAACACCCCTAAGGGTTTGTACTTCAGCTTCTCTTTTAAAATTTCTTTATTTACCATATTTTGCTTATACATCTGCTTTGCTAGATTAGTTCTGGATTTTCCTCATTTGAGTAGGACCTAAATTCTCTGGTGGATGTTCCTTTTAATTGCTGTTTAATTCAGCCTTTGAAGGGGAGAGAAGGAGGGAAGGAAGAACAGTCGTTGGGTGTTTTGGTAGGTGTTGCACATTTCCTGTGAGTTTCATATATTGTATCTTCAGTTGCATGTTATCTGTTAGCATTATACTATCTGGCTTGTTCTTTTAAAAATATTCATCTCATGTACGTAAATGTCCTTTTCAAAATTAAATAGCACTGTGTGGATTCTTAATCTTTCAAGAAAGATTTATCTAAATACATATGGCCACTGGCACAGGGTAGCTCTTCAAATAGCAAAGTTTTGAACCAGATTCTTCTCATACCTCAGGATCAAGGCGGAAGTTCCTTGATAAATTGTCCCACTTGTAGTCTTTTTCTTCCTCTTATTGTCCATTTTAAAACTTTCAGGCTGGTTGAACTGAGAGATGTGTGGGCATCTTCATAAGCATCCCAAATGCATTACTTTGGGATTTGGGGGTTGGTTGTGGCTAAATAAAATAGTTAAAACTTGCAGGCTCCTGCCACTGCCTCCCCATTCCTCCCTCTCCTGGCAGCACTCAGCCGGCGGCTGTCAGGTGTGCGTCCTGCAGATCGGTGAGATGCTCCACTGGGGCTCACCAGCAGCTGCTGGATCTCATTAAATGGGTGCTGGACTGCCTCCAAAACCTGTGCTTGGTTTACAGCACTACAGTAGTACAGCCCTGTTTCTCCCCCATCCAATTTGTGGATTCTCCACACCCTTGAAAATGTGGACTCTCCATCTGCCTTTCTTAGGTGAACTTTGAATCCCTGTTTCTAAATTTGAGGGTGGCTATCCTATCTCATGTATCCCCTTTTTTCTACTTGCAGCTTCTTGCTACCAAGTGAAGTTATTTTTGCTTTAATTGCTCCTGGCACATCTGTTCTCCTCATTGCACGTGCAGTGACAGCTAGGGGTATGTGAGGCCATCATGGCCTGATAAAAGGAAGTGTTGGAGGGTAGTTTCTTCTTACAGAAAGTTTCCTCCCCTGCCCCTAAAGGTAAGTGCTACCAAGCATGAGTAACTGGAAGAAGTCCTAAATGTGATTCTGAAATTGGGTGTGAGTGAAAGAACAGCACACAAAAGTGTTTGTGGAGAGAGAAACAGAGATAAATGTATATGCATTAGTTCATTTTTGTATTCTGGTTTGATCTTACTGCTTTCACTGGAAGGAGGATTAGAATGAAAATCATCTAAAGATGTGCATTTTCGTTGTATTGCTTGAAATTCAGCTATCTTCATGTAGCCCTGTTGATGATTACAACAATTGAGTATGGAGATTTAGAGCTAATGTAAGATATAGTCTCCAGTGGTTATAGTCATAAAAGGATTATGTGCTGATGCATTGTAGGTTTTATTTTCCCTTAAGTTACTTGATGAAAAGCATAATTGGAAATAGGTGACTGAGTTTTCTCCTCAGTGCGGCAATTAATGGATTTCTGACTCCACATATGGAGTGGCTTTATGGTGTTCTGGTACTATGGTACTCTGGCTAGCCTGTGAAATGTTCACTTTCTGCTATAAGCCCTTAGGCAACATGGTTATGGTTTGCTGTCACGCAGGAGACTGTGTCAGTAAATGCGAGTGAAGTTTTGTGCTAAAAAGTAACGTGACAGCTATAGCTTCCATTTCTCTGCATGGGCCAGGCAGACTTGCTGCAGTCTGTTAACCAGTTGTATTATGTAAACTGGAGTTTTTTCTTGAAGTCATTCTCACTGTCTATTGAAATCAAATAGTGAGCTTTGGGAGGCAGAAAAATTTTAGGGGACGCTATTAATTGGATATCTAGCTGCTCTATTTAGTTTTGAGTGCAGTTTAAAAATAATATTCTCCTCCTGAAGTGGTCATCTTTAAAATTTATCTTTTCATACATATTAAAGCCTTATCCACAACTTCTCTATTAAGTTTTTAGTGTGTTCTTGTAGATAAATTGAAAGGAGCTTGAGCTTTCCTCTGATGAAAGCCACGATGCCTTCTAAAGATGAAGCGTGGGGGTGGCAATGTGCTCATGCAGCATGAAAGCTGAAAGCATTCAGTTCTTTCCCTGCAGAATCTCCTGCAAGAGAGGGCGCCTGTGCACACAACACATGCAAAAAATTCAGGCTGGAGGGCTGTTGATGAAGACTCTCCTCTAGAATTAAAGACTTGGTTATTTGCATGTTGTTCAGAAAGGAACCTGGTAACAAACTGATCTTTTAAAATCATTGTAAATAGTTAAAACTTGCAGAACTGTAGTTGTGGAAATGCAGATCATGATTTTCCCAAATGAAAATCCTTAAAAAATTGAAGGACTTTTAAGTTTTGGTTTTTGTTTTTTTTTTTAATAAGCAAATCCAGGGGGTGGGGGTGGAGGAAAGGAAAAGCTTTGAAGTCTCTGAGATCTTTTCCCTGAGGTCAGAAGTTTCTGGTGATGTAACATGCAATACAGACTAAGCCTTCACTTATCAAGGTTAAAGTTGACAGAGCTTGTATGAACTTGTCAATCATAGGAAGCAGGCAAAAACAAGCCAGCTGTTGTGAGGCATGGCTTTGAAAATCCTCTGTGTTACAGTAAATGAGACGCAGAGGTTGAGACAGATTCAGTTCTGCAAGGCTTTCAAACTGGCTGGCACATTTGCAAGGATGCAAAGCTCACGTATCCAGTGAATATGGGTAAAAAGCTGTAAATCCTGGTAAGATTGTCTTGTCTTTGGTGTTAAAGCATGAAAGAAATGGCTAGAGGTGTGTGCCTTATTTACCGTTTTTTGTCGGCTGTGAACAGAAATTTGCAGTTTTAATTCATACAGTGTTTCTTTTGTTCTTCAGGTCTTTGAGCACAGGCTGCATCTTCTGCCTTTATCAGCAGAAGCTACAGTAGCAAATTAGCAATGATGCAATGCGTGGTACAGAATTTTATTTTGCTTAGTGCGATCGACTGCTCTGTTCGCTGAGGGGTTGGGAGAATGGGGGAAAACGTGAGTTAATTCCAGCTAAGATGCTCTGTGTGCATGAGCTCGCACACACGCGCTGTTTTTAGCAGCTTTTGTTTTCACAGTTGGCATCATGTACACTGGAATTAGAAGGCAGTGCCTTTCGAAAATACTTGTTTTCTGGACTGAGGGCTGCAGTGCCGTTGTTGTGGCTCAGGGTGCCAGGCTCAGGGTTCCTCTCGGCTAGGGGTGGTGCGAGAGCTTTTCATCTTGTTATTTGCCTGGCAAGCCTGTTACTGTGAGTACAGGCTTGCACGAAGACCTTTTCCACAGCAGCAGGAGCTATTAGCTGGGAGTGTAAGAGAATTGGATGTGACTATTAGAAGCAAAGCGGTGAGTGTGGCTCAGAGTGGAAAGATGGCTGTTGAAATGTGTGCATGCTAATTAATGTAAATAACTGGTTTAGGATTTTTTTTTTTCCTTTAGAGATGAGCTAGCTATGTGTTCTTTTTAGTGAGAGAATGTCTGAGAATCCCAGGTGACCTAGTTGTTATTCACAAAGTGTTTCATTTTATAGCTTGTCTTCTGTTACCTAATTCTTGTTCAGCTGCAAGCAGCTGTTTTCAGTAGTAATAGCAACAAGAAAATAGCAACAGCATTATCAGGACAAAAAAGTCTAAATGAAAAAAAAAATCAAAGGAGTGGCAACTGGAATGTAGGGGGTTTTTTAGTAAATTCACTAAACAATCATTCTTTTTTGAGCTTGTTTTTAATGTGACTGTGATTTCCTTGTTAGCAGTGTTGGAAAATATTGTCTTTTGTCTCTGCAATGGTTGCCATTTGTGCAATATGATGGTTCTTGTTATACTGTTGGGATATTCTGATGATTGAATTCAGTGTGTAAGTACTGAACACATTAACTGGTTGACTTGAGTAGAAGTAATTTTAATTCCATGCAGGTAATCCCCTGTGTGCTAGGAGAAGCATGCAATAGATAAAGCAATAAGAATACAGCCTTAAAAATTACCTTTTATTGTTTATTTTTGATGTGCAGCAGAATGGAGGAGGGGCTTTTGTTTTCTGAACTAAGGAAAGGAAAGCACTCCCTCTGCCCTTTCCCTAAAGATTCTTCGCTTCTGCATAAAGGCCCTTGTGCTGCTATAAGAAATACAATTTTAATCAGATTTTATTTTTGTTATGGGCCTGTGTCTTTTACTGTTACTCATGACTGGCCTACATCCATCCATCAACATAACTTTGTTTATTTACTGCAGAATTAGAGTGGATATGTTCTTTGTTATATATTTATTTCTGATTTTCATGGGGGAAAAGGTAACCTTTTTAGAGAGACAGAATGAGATATGAAAACTCATTGCAGTGTGTATGTTGCCATGCAGGCAGGACAGGAGAGAAATTCTGGTGGGATTGATGGACTGGCAAGCAGTGTCTGTTATTGTATTTCATTCTGTGATAAAGCCAGGTGATAATGCAGGGGTTGTTAAGGTACAGTGACATTTTGCTTTATCACATTGGGTGCAACAACTAAGCTGTATTTCGTATGACTGACTGAACAGATAGCTGCCACTGAGGCACAGATAATGTTAACAGGTTTGCAGAGACAGCATTGAAAAACCAAGACTGCACCATGACAAACAGGTTGTAGTGTACCAGTGATGTGCTGTGGGATATACTTTGTGAAATATCTTCCTAGTTTTGTACCTTCAGTTGTCTTCTGACAGGCCTTTTAATTTTCCCCTTGAGATAGAGGAAGCATTCTCTCATCATTCAGTATTCATTATTCTTTTCATCTTAACATGTGTTTTGGTTTTAGGACCATTTGCTTCTTGGATGCTAGTTGCCATCATCTGTCTCTTCAGACCAAGGCAGTGGACAGCTCTACTTCTTTGTAGTGGCTTATGTGCTGTGCCTCTTTGTGGCATGACTGTTAGGGTACAGCCATCATGGTTCTTTAGAGGGTTCTTTATTCTCTGCATTTATCTTTTAAGATTTCTAAGTAGTTTCATAAAGCTCTCATTTAGCATCTTTGGAATATGCTTCATGTGTCACTATCTGATGGATAGTGTGTGCTGTACTGACTCAGTAGTGAAAACAGATAGTTCATCAGAAAAATGAACTACTGGTAAAATAATTGCCCTGGTATTTCATGACCAAATTGTGGTGTTGTGTTGTCAATGTCTCCTGAGTATTGCAGTAATAAAACCGATTTAAGGGCTTAAGGTGGTCCTGGACCCTCTGAAAAAAAAAAAAAAAATGGGACTCACTCAGATGAGGATTCAGATAAATAATAGAAGGGAGACATCTACATGCAAGTGAAGAGCTGAGTCAAGTTGTGGTCCACAGAGAATTCAGGTTTAATTCTAAGTTGGCTAAACTTGGTTGGCTAAACACAGGTATATTGTGAGACCTGAGATAGCCTAGCATATCCCACTTTGCTTCCACCTGCCACTGCTTAGGGAAACTGATGCCTTTGAACCTTTAAAGTTTCTGAAATCATAGAAGACACCCATCATGGATTAGTTAGTGCTTATCAATATGGATTAAAATGTGACATTGGACTGCATATATTTTCCTGAATTTCCAACAGTCTTGCCCTATGCACCCCATTCTAATTTCACAGCATTGTGTTGTCTCAAGCAGAACTATACTAGATAGAAGAAACTATCCTTTATTTGCAGATTATTGCAGAAGTCCTTTTGGATCCCAGTGTGCCATATGCCAGACAAATACACAATGAAAACAGTTTCAGCACATAAAGTTCATTGCTTAAAAACTATTGGCAAGAGCTGTGCTTATAAACAGGATTTTGTCATATGCAAAGACAGTATTTCCCAATTGCTTTAAGCCACATAATTGTCTGTTTCAAGCCAGGTCAGGTCCTTGATCCAGTTTTCTGTGGGGCTGTACAATTCCTACTGAACAATTCCTTCCTGCTCTTTTCTGAAAAGAGCAAGAAGACAAAGCTCAAAGTGTCTAAGAAGGAGACTGCCTCTTCTGGCAGAGTATCTGTGTATGGTCACTTTAAAGGGACTGCAAAACTGTGGGCTTGATTCTGAGAGTGTTTGTTTTTTTAGGGGGAGGACTTTTACAGAGGAGTCATACTCAGGTATGAAAGCCTTTTTCCAGTGTAGCTTGTAGTTCTTGAGAAGGAATTTAAATTAAATCAGAAACAGCCACTCCATTTGCTCTCCTCTGCCAGTGAGTTAGTGCAGGACATATAATTGGTTACATAACCATGCTTATGTTTTATGGTGAAATTTTTGCACAGAGGTCAGATCTTTAACAAATGATACATTTTTCAAATGTTGGCTAATGCATTTTTGCAGAGCTTATCTAGTCTGGGATTTTGAAGTTGGATCGTCTCGTGGCACTGTTTGGGTTGGCCTGAAGTGTTCTCAAGAAACTGTAAATCAGAGATAAAAATCAAACACATTGAGTTTATTGAAATCACTTTCATTTATTGAGGTACAACTTTGGATCAGATCATTCTATGTCTCTATCCAGATTTAGTCAAATCTTGAGTATCGGGCAAATGAAGAAAGTGATTTGGAGTTGTTTTTTATGGCAACCAAAAATGTTATTCTTCTGATATGCATCTATACATAACGATTCATTTTTTGTAAATGCTCATTGACTCCACTGGCAGGCTTCTGTTAATGTGTGTGTATGTGTGTATATGGTTTAACCTTCATGTAAGAGCTCACATTACTGTTACCTCTCTCTGGTTTGTTGGACTAGTCTGTTGTATTATTGCTCAGGGGACTGGAGGGGTCCAGGCTGGAGATGAGACTTAGGAGATTTTTACCCAGCTTAGTCTTTACCTGGCCTTTAGATTTCTGTCTTGAGTGTGTATGCCCCAAGCTAACGGAGGCAGAAGGAAACTGAAGGATGGACTTGTCCATTTAGGTAGAAAGTACTTTTGTGCCAGTGTGGAGATCCACATTCCCACCCCCACTGCAGTAAGTGATGCTGGAGTGGCTATGGCCACTGGGAAAATGCAAGACACAGAGCAGAGCTCCTCCTGCATTCACTGATGAGTGCTCAGCCTCTTGTCTCTCCACACAGATCCCCTCTGGGAATGCTGAGCCCTCTGCTAAGTGACAGCTTCTCAAAAATGTGAAGGACTGGTTTGTGTAATGAAGCAATTCCTTCTTTTCAGTTAGAAGCATACATTGGTTTTCTGCCTCCTGCCATTTAGATATGAAAGCTCCTACAGGAAAATATTAAAAACAAGTGCAGTAGAAAAGGCTCATGTTAGACTCCTGTACTAGACTCACCCTTACTGAATACCACTTTGTAACAATACCATAAGACTCTTAATTACACTTCGGGTTAAGTGACTGGTGTAAGTTGTCTGACAGTGAAAGCTGTAATGTGCTGGGGTGGGGAATGTGGTGTGAGCTTTCCCATTCTGTTGTCTCAGAAAGGCTTTTGCAACTTGGGTAATTGTGGCATTGTATTATGGGGGTGGGGGAGCTTGGGGTTTGAAGATAGCTAAGAGTTGAATGTTTCTGATGTTGGCTGGTTTGTTATCTAGAATGAAAACAGTAATTAAGTCAATTGTCATGTTTTCAGATGATTTAGAACTGTTCTGTCTCTCACTTTGTGATGTTTGGTTATAAATGATGAATTCTTTTCAGTGGTATGTTATCTTTGCATAATCCTATGGGCCTCATTTCCAGACCAGCTGTATTCTGGGTGTATTATTACATGATGCAAGCAAATAGCAAGCAGCTTAATGGACTTCTCAGTATTGATAATAATGTAACACCTTTGCAGGTTCTTGCCACTGTGTTCTCCTGGGGCTTGAAGCTTGTTTTCTTTTCCTCCTTTCTGAACAGTAAGCTTACATCTCTCCAAAATAATGTGATGAGCATGTTTTGCATGAAGATGCACTCACACTGAATGCAATTTAGCTTCAGTGTTGAAAGTAGCCACCACCTCCCCTCAGACCCATTTTGTGTGGCGCTGCAAAATTTTTGATTAACTTTGTGGAAGCTGTATGAAGTCATGTGTGTAATCTCTGAATTTTATCTCCATGTTTGCAAATATGGCATCTCTATATTTCTCTCTGCTGTAATTCTTTATGTCCTTTTGCTCTGTTTTGGAAGGTGACAGGACTGCTTGAGCATTCATTGCTTCTGAGCCAGATTAATATATATATACACCAATATTGCTGACATGTTTTGGATATGCAGATGTGTCAGATTGGTGGTGTTCTGTCCTGTTTGCTTCCACCAGCACTCCCAATCCCAATGTGCATGTGAAGTTCATGGTATATTTTGCAAACTGGCTGAGGTAGTGCATGTAATTGCTGTCTTTGCAACATTTTGTGTCATACCCTTGATTTTTCTGTGAACCTGGGAGCATCTGTTGCACTGATTTTTGTTATGGCTTATGGATGTGAAGGTGAGTTGGGAGGCCTGAAGACCTTTTCCACAGGTTAACCAGGAGAAAATTGTGCTCTTTGTGGGTTATCTAGACAAGAAAAAATGCTGGTTTAAACACAGTATTTCATATGTAAGGTCTGCAGTGTTCATTTGGTAAATATTTCCATTAAAATTAGTGGATCTATTTACAGGCCTGGTTCTGCTTATATTGAACTCACTAAGGAAAATGAGCTGACTCTTGAGATGCCAAGATGCCATGTAACCAAATCTGAGTAGTGTTGGTCTTTCTAGCCTTTTATATAATTTTTTACTTCACTAAACTGGCCTTCATCTACTGTTAAAAGAGGAGTCAATAAATACTGTTTTGTAAATCAGAACTGACTCTGAATTTGTCAGACAACTTGAAGTTGTCTGAACCAACTACTCTTAGGTGAGAGCAATATGAAGAGACCTGAACGTCAACAATACTAATCTCCTCACTCATGTTAAATTTAAAATTTACCAGTTAAAGTAGAATTTTAAGGTTTTAACACTTCACATGAGAGAGAGAGAGAGAAAGATTGTGTATGTGACTTCTCAGGAATCCACATCTAATCAGTCATCTTTCCACAATTATTCATTTTAAATATTTGTTTTCATTTTATTAAAATAGTAATGCAGTGTGTAATTACTCTATTTTTTTTTCTTCTTGAATTTACAACAGACTTTAAGCTAATAGTTATTTTATGTGCTTTCATCTCAAATTTTGTTTTCCTACATACTGGTGTGAACTGCCTATAGACAATCTCAAAACTGATACAGTGATATTAATAATGGGTTTACATTGAAAAATTCAAGTAAACCTTATGTTACAAATAGGTTGGGAAAGATGCCTCTTTCACAGTCACCTCAAAAGAAGGCTTGGGCAGTGCATCACTACAGGATTACTATTTAAAAATACACAGACCAGCACTGTCAGTAGCATAACTTACATTAGTAGCTCTCTGAAGCCTTTGACTTCTTTGTTGCAGCTTGTTTTCTAAGCTCATAATGTCTCTTCAGTCTCCTTTAAAGCCGAGGGCAAACCTGTCTCCTCTTGGGGCTCCAGAGGTACTTTTCTCCTGCCTTCTGCTCCTTCCCCACTTTGTCTTTATCTGGTGAGCACAAAGGTACTGTGTGTCTTGTGGCAAAGGACAAGCATGGAACTGCAAAAGGCTGTTTCCTGATTATAGAAGACAGAGTGTGAAACTGGAATTAACCCAAAAACTTTTAGGATAAGATAAGGCCTTTTGGGCCATTGTTTGTCATTTGTGCTGACAGGGCAAAAGAAGTTCAACCTTAAAATAAATCTGACTGTGAAATGAATTTCTGAGTTTTCTTTTCTGCCTCAATTCAGGAGATAGTAATTTTCCCTTTCCCAGTTTTTTACCTTCAACAAACATTTTGTATGCTCTCATTTCATTTTTTCAGCAGATACACAAAAATTCAACCTCCAGATTCATAATTAAAGTTCCTGGTATTTAGTTCACATTTAAAAACGTTACTGAAGTGTTACTGTACTTAGATAAGAAACATGTTTCACACAGTTTGTTACTGACCTTGGAGCAAGAAGAAAATTAAATTTTAGTGTTAGAATTCCTCTTCTGGAGACAGTTTTGTTTTCTACCAACATTTGGCTGTGCATTTAACTGAGCTGTGCACACTGCAGTGCCTCGGGTTACCCAGGGGTTGTGTCGCTCCATACGCTAATTCAGCCTGACATTATGTTTTGACTCATCACTTTAGGTTAGGTACACCATGTGTGCCCATACCATGAGAGGATGTTTTTGTGCTGTACAGTTACCATAGATTGGAGGAATTGGTGTTGAATGTTGGATGTAATTTCAGTGTTCAAGCTTCCTGGGTTGGTGCGTTGGCCTTGCACCGAAGGAAATGAATCAGCAGTGTACTAAAACATGTTCTTTTCTCTAGGCAAGCTGACACTGGGGCCCTGAGGGAAAACTCACAAGAGAAGAGTGATCAGCTGGACCAGAATTTAGGCCACAAGTGGAAGTCTTCTGTGAGACCTTTGCATGTACAAGAACCTACAGTTCTGCCTCACGAGAGTCGGGGCAGGTCTGGGACATTGCCTAGTGACTACCGATACTCTCAGGAAAATGTGAATGAGAAGAGCCAGGATTGTAGCCTGCCTCACCTGCCCTACTCTGAGCCACAGACCTTGAATGAGAACCACTCCTGTCAGTCCTGGGGCAAAGGAGAGGAAAACCATAGAATAGAGCCAGTGCTGCTGAACAAGAAGCGTGGACCTGCTCCTCAGAGGCCACCACCACCTAAAAGAGATAAATACAAGCGACCAGATATTTCTACACCATCGCTCGGCACCTCTTCTGAATCTCTGCTGGTGGCAGTCAGCCGGCCCTTTGTGTCCTCATCCCCCAGCTCTGCTGAAGTCTTTGCCAGTCAATCCTCTCTCTGTCAGAGTCCTGCAGCTTTCAATGGAAAACTGAAGAGTGCTAATCCACAGCAGCTCCAGCAAGTGTCATCCACAGAGAATGTTTGTCAGCACTTAGAAGAAAAAACACACCTTAAGTCTGAGTCTTCCAAGTATCGGTATCTTCAAAAACCTGGCATGGAGTCATCAAGGTCCCCTTCTCCCCAGTTTGCACCACAGAAGCTCACGGATAAACCTCCTGTGTCCCTACAGGATGAGAACCCAGCCAGGTACTAGATATAACTCCTTTACTATTTTATTAACACTTTTTGCCCAGTTAGACCCTATTATTGATTGTCTGTTCATTTTCTTTACATATCCTTCGAGTTCATTAAGCATTGAGCCATTGCAGCATGTTTTAGAGACCACAGGCTTGTGTGAAATTCTTTTTGGTACCATTCATGTCCTTCAGCTGGTCTGTGGTTTCTTTTAGTTGACTTGTGCTGCCCAGGTGTTATACCTGGTAGTTAGTAGAAAATGAAAGGGAAGGGTTCTAAGGGATTTTCTTTTTAAAGTACAGGCAAAGTCAGGAAAGTCTCAGTCATCATTTCTCCTACCTGAGTCTGTATATAAATATGAATCAGTATAGGGAGGGACAAAGCAGATGTGGGAAGGGAAGCTGGATCCTTTGTGAGAACATCTGTTTTGAAAACACACAGAGTAATATACACTTGCCAAATCATGACTGGTTTTATGTTGCTTTTACAGTGAAATGTGGCACTTAAGGTTTTCTGTGGAGGGGTCCTCAACACTTTATGTTGACAAGGACTGAACAGTCAGTAGGAGATTGTCAGTCCTTTCCCAGGGTAGATAAACTCAGAATTAGACAACTGACTGAAATTAATTGATTGCTGCGTCTGTCATATGCTGCTGACATCATAAAAGATTGTTCTCCCACAAGATAACAAACTCTTCCAGGAAGCTCAGGAATCTTGGTTTACATAAATCCTTCAGCACTATAATTCATGGTTAAAGAATGAAAACAAAAACTCTAAGCTGAATTCATGCAGAGGTTGCTTCTCTGTGCAAAAGCAGTTGGCAAGGCTTTTCTCTAGTGTAAATGGTTGAACAAACTCAGGCTGTTTTCCATTTTGCCTTATGACGTGAAAATATGAATCACTTTTTTTCCTAAATAGGCCTTGGTGTTTTTCCTCTTACAACTGGAAGGAAAAATGAGATTTCATTCTGCAGTGTTTTTAACATGAAGTAATAATATAATTTACAGGGAAAAGTGCAGTATGTCATATGAACCCTAGAATCCATATTCTAAGGTAGATAATAATAATGACTTCCTTAATATTTTGCTTTGACTTCCTTAATATATTACTTTATGAACAGATACAAAGGATGCGTAGAAAGCCAATTGCATTTGTCCTTCCTTTTTGCTAAGCTTTAATATTGAAATGAGCACTGAGGTATGCCTAATTATATGCCCATATCTGAATGATAAAATACTTACTCTGTGAATCTTTTTGCTAACATTTAAAATTCTTAGGCCCAGACAGCTCTTATTTGCACACAAGGTATTGTCCCCAGTTAATAATTAAATGACTCACTGAAACAGGTTTGGCCAAAAAGGACAAGCATGGCAGCCATACCTCAGAACTTTTTATATGGTATTTGTTTCATATGAATAAAATACGTTAAGTAGATTTATCTTAATACATAGTTAATCAGATTTGGCTTATTGTTTCTATTGGCTCCTTGCATATGAGCTTTTGGACATGCCACTTTGCATGCTGGGGGCAGCTAATGTTAGATGGTGTTAGCTTATGGGTTTTGTACTCCTTTAAGAAAAGTGTCTTGTTCGTCAGCAGGCCAAGGTGAGTGTGTGTGCAGGGTTTCCTGCAGTGATTTAGGTAGAATAATGTGTGTGGGGCAAATACTGGTGATGTACACAGCTCAGGTATTGCCAAAGACAGCTGTTTAGCAACAGCAAAGCTGAAAAGACTGCATCAATAGATTTCCACTAAACCTGAACTCAAGTCAAGGAGGGACTGTTTGTGGTTGGGTTAAGCTTTGGAATGTCCACAAGCAGAGTTTTGCTGCAAGTCAAAATTTCATGTTGCCTTTCCACAAATGGAAAACCTTCAGAAATCAGGAGGGTAGTGATTGCAGAAACAGAATTTTTGAAGCACCTGGTGTTGAACTGTCTTTGCTTTTACTGAAAGCAATAGATCTAATGATGCTTTATGTTTCTGGAAAATCTTTGACTAGGCTGAGAGGAATGTACTCAAAGTCTCAAAACAGATGCTGGGGATTTTAAGTGAAAAATAGCACTCAGCTCACTTCTTTTCCAGTTGCTCCCCATACATTTATGCATGCATCTTATATTTCCCCCAAATTCCAAAATATGTTCCTCTTCACTTTCTAATGGAGTTTCAAATGTGTGGGCTTTAACTAAAGTAAGCAAAAGAAAGGGCTGGGGGTAGTGGCTGGGCACTGCCCAGCTCTGCTGCAGTCAGGAGGAGAGTCCCAGTCTGCAGGAGGAGAGCAATGGACACAGAAGTGAGCTCTTTAAAATGACAGTGCCCTTGAATGAAAACAGCCTGATGAAATGGGAGTGAGGACGTTCAGCATGGGCTGGAAAGCCTGCCCCAGGAGTTGGATCAGTATGTCAAAGCACATCCACAAAGCACTTGTGGAAAGTAAATACCTACTGGGGGGCTGCACGTTCATTCAGAGCAAATATATCTTTAAAATACAAGATACAAAAAATGTTAAGTCAAACAGATTCTGCTGTTACCAACAGTAGAAAAGTATAAGCTTATTTTAGGGAATGTGACACACCCACACTTAGAGGAAAAGAGCTGTAGTATGTCTTGGTCACTTATCTGAAAGGCAGCAAGCTCCCCAGCCAGATGAAACCAGATATTTTAGCTAGTAGGCAATGTTCCTTTCCTTGCTGTAGAGGTTCCAAACCCACATGATGACAATAATTTTAAACTTTCTGCAAACTCAGAACCACTAAACTAGACTTCAGTTTCTTATATGGTTTACATACAGTACAGATGTTTCTGTAATGTTATTTAACATGTTATTGTCCAGTTTACAAAGCTAAGCCTCTGCTTTAAATAGCTTTCCTTACTGAATGGCCAAGGCAGCCCTTTGTGCTATGCAGTATGGAACTTCTGCTACAAACTTCTCTTAAAAAGAAGATCCAGAATTGTGTGTTATCCTCTTCAATGACTGGTTTCTCTTCTTTAAGTGGAAAACTAGGACACTATTGTGGGATCTATTTATTAAGCTTCAATGTCATATGTGAAATTTTATAAATGAAGATTTTTTTTTAACCATGTAATTAAGTTTTGAATGATTTCCAGATTTCCCATGTGTGATTCTTTGTTATCCTTGTAGCTCAGCAAAAACCTAGCCTGTGGGATGCTCCCATCTAGTCTGTTGTCTCTTCCCTTGGAAGAGCTGAGAATTGATGTGAAGGCATCACAGACTCCCCAGGCAGCTCAGCTGCCTGTCAGGCCAAAAGGCAAGGCCACTGTTGGACCCGTGTGAGGCAGTGAGGGTGGGCTGAAGGTGCCTTTTTCTCTGTGCCTGTGGCAGCAAAGGGGTAAAGGCAGTTCAGCAGCACTGTCTGAAAGTGGAGCCTCACCTTCATGGAAACAAACAGAAGTCCTGTATCATGAGTATTGTACAAGGCTGATGTTAGGATATCTTACAAATGAACTAATAATACTATCTAAAGTTTTTGGGCAGAAAAGAACGTGTAGATTTAGGGTTTGAGATGCAGTGGTAGGAATAGTCCATTACCTCACTCTCTTACCTGTCTTTTTGGGCTTCCCCTCTGATCTGCATAGATGAATTGAGATTTAAGGTTCTTCCATTTCTAAGGATGAATTTTGTTTATTTTCCAGAATTGAAAGGGTTATAGACAACAATACTACAGTGAAAATGGTTCCCATCAAGATAGTTCATTCTGAGAGCAGCGCAGAGAAGGAGAGTCGGCAGAGCCTTGTCAGTACCATGGAGCCTCCTGCTTTACCCAGTGGTTTGGAAAAGGACCAGATTAAAACACTCAGCACTTCTGAGCAATCCTATTCACGATTCTGTGCTTACACCAGGCAAGGTGTAGAGCCAGAAGCCAGAACCAAACCAGTTGACCCTCAACCAGCTGAAGAACCTGAGAGCAACTTGAAGGACAGCAGTGCTGCCACACAAGCATCCAGCTATGTAAAGGCCAAAGAAAAGACCTTCGAAGACTGGAAGTCAGAAGAACTCGCCAGAGAGATTGTGGGAAGAGATAAATCTCTAGCAGACATACTAGATCCTAATGTGAAAATAAAAACAGCAATGGATCTCATGGTTGGTATATTCCCTAAAGATGAACATCTCCTAGAAGAAGCTCAACAGCGCAGGAAGCTTCTGCCAAAAGTTCCCTCTCCAAAAATTTCGGAAGAGAAGTGAGTATTACATTCTGTAAGCTGGTATGTCTTTGTAAGCTTCTGTCCAGAGGGTGTCAGTATTCCATGGGGGCTGGAAGGGAGTTTTCCTTCAGTTGAGGGTCTTTTCTGTTGAGGGTCTATTTTTCTGTAAAACAGGAGTCAAGCATATACTACTAGTGATACCATTAACAACAGAAACAACCGTGTTGTACAATATGAAAGATTTCCAAGACATGGTTGAAAGCCAGTTTTTGACAACTTGAGAAATAATTAACTTTTACAATTTCATTGTGATTACATTTTACCAAGATCATCCAGTCTAGTAACTGGATAGAGAAGGAACAATATTCTTGCCTTTTTTATGTGACGAAAATTTATGAAGACACCTTGAAATGGGCATGACGCATTTCCTAGAAGTGAATGAGATCAAAGAAAGAAAACAAATTAATTCCATCCACATTGATGTTCTGGGGTTTTTTTTGTTTTCTTGATACAAATTATCTGATAAGTTGAATCCTTCTCGAGAAGTTTGATTCCCTAATCAAAAAGTTAAATGCTTATATTGTACTATCCCAATCCAAAAGGATACTGTCTACGACACAGATTTTTTTTGCACTGCTTTGTAAAATCTAACTTTCCATTTTGTTTTCAGAAGCGATATCTTTGATTCATTTCAATTCTTGTAATGATGTATGATCTTCTGTGTGATTTCAGTTTTAGCTTTTGCTGAGCATGTACTGAATTCATACAGATTCTGTGCTCAGACAGTTTATTTATCTTATTTATACAGGTAATGGTTTTCTCTTAAATCCCCTGCTTGCTTGGTGAAATGATGGCTCTAAAACATTCTCCTTTCTTTTCATTGATTAGGGTGTCAAGGCAGTTAATGAAAGTTTTGACTTTTTCCCAGGAAAGAGGAGCAGAGTGCACCATCTGCCATCTCCCTGACAACCAATTCTACTTACTACAGCACATCTGCACCAAAGGCAGAGCTGCTGATTAAAATGAAGGACATGCAGGAGCAGCAGCAGCAGCAGCAGAGTGAGGATGATTCTGAAGATGAACTGGATCATGACTTGTCAGAGAAGAAGGTAAAAGACATTTCTAAAAGTGTAATGGGAGGCTCAGTTCTGTTCATTACATTAATTGTGAATTTGTTTGACTAAACAGCCTTCAATAAAAGGCCTTCTAGATATACAGGATCAGTTGGAAAAAAACAGCCTCTTTTGGTTCTGGGAGGTTTCTTTGTTTGCTTTAGGGGATGAGTTAGTGTACATCTGTGAATTTAGGAACTTCTTACTAGGTGCTTCTTGCAACTTGTTTCATGTTTTGGAAAGTCTCAAAGGGAGAAGTCTTGAAGAGGTTTTTTAAAAATACCATTTTCCATTGGAGGTCCTTCTCTATTTCTCACTATGTAAAAATAAACAGCAGTCTTACATACCCAGCTGAAGCTGGTGGGAGTTTTAGTTGTTCCAAATTTTTGAAATTTAGGTCCAGAATTTGGGTTTTTCCTGAGAGAGAAGGAACATAGGAGCACCTTCTTTTTTCTTTTTCTTTTCCTCCCCCTTTGTTTTCACCAACAGCAAACTATTTCTCCTGCCTCCCAAATTAATGATTGTGTGAGATAATTAATTAGCCTGGTGGATTCAGTGGAAGTTGGTTGTCACAAGGGAGGGAAGCAGTCTTCTTATTCATCCCCATCCTTTGGTGTTTTATTTCTGATCAAAGATCACCATAATTCCCTAGATACTACAATGATGATCTGACATTTGTGTGGTTGGAGAAAGTGTTGTCCTACAGTAAAATCATTGCATTCATCTTATTAGTAACTTGGCACAAAATATTTTATTCATTGTTCCCAGTATGGATAAGCTGGAGGAAATGTTCTGTTTGATCAAGTAAAGTGATGTAGCTTAACTCTCTTTACCTAAGCCAGTAATGCAGTGGTGTGCAAACCTTTTCTGTCCAAGTCAGCTTTCTGCTTACAAATCAGCTGCTGGGGTGTACTTGAGAATCCAGTCCCAAATAAATGATTTTTAATTATTAGGACTATATTTAGTCACTAAGAATGAGAGATTTCCACCTGTGGTTCAGAGCAGGTGTGGCTGGCAGTGCATTTGAGTGGGCTGTTGTGTTTTCTGTTAGCTCTGTGTTGTTTCAGCCTCCCTCTGCTGCCTCTGCATCGCACGGTTCAAGGTGCTGTGCACTGCAGCAGGAGCCCTTCCCACACCCTCTTGCTAGACAGCTGCTGAATCCAACAGCTGTACTACTTAGACAAATTAGGGATTTCACTTAGTTTTAAATTATTTGGTTTTATCTGGTGCCACACGTGATTGTCACATTCATGATTTTGCTAGAATTAGTTTCATTCTCATTAATTACAGAGTAGGAGGGAGGTGAAATTAATCCTTTCTTGTTTGCTCAACAAACTAAATATTAAAACTTTTATAAGCAAAAGTGCCATTTACTTTTGTTGGTTTCTTAACAGGAAAATCATGTTTACCCTTTTCATACTTCTCCATCCATTCCCCAGCGTCAGTGTATACCACTAATCATATGACATAGGAGGGTTTTCACAAAGGGCTTTTAGCAGAACCCTCCCATCTTCTCCCCTAAGTGTACATGTCGTAGCACACACACCCTGCTGCTTGCTCCTCTCCCTGCTCTTCCACATGGAGATGGAGCACTCAGCTCAATGGGCTTTCATCATGGATCTTGTCAGAAAACATATAAAACTCTCTGTAAGTGGGTCAAGGCATCTTTATTAAATGGATGGAAGATACAGCTTCTCATATTTGGCAACAGTTTAACAAGGGATTCTTAGGGATCTGAACATTTTAATGGTACACTTTGACTTCAGTAGTTTTAGATGGGCCAGATGCCCAGAACCTGTTTCTTGATTCCTGGAAACTGGTAGTTCTGTTATGGGATATCTTAATTGCAGTCCACTGTGGAATGATTCCTGTATTTGTCATTCTCTGCTCTGCAAACCAGAAATGTGTGGTGATTTTTTTACTTTTGAAATAAGTATTGGAATTCATATAGGGTTGTTAATTATTTTATTTTCTTATTTTGATTTTTTGAGCCAATCCCTGTATTCCCAGCTAGCAGGAATTGAATGTGTGTGTCTTATGTACTGAGTTTAATGTAGGTTTACCACAATTATAAAATACTGATCAGATCTTGAAGATGCTATGAGTGTTTTTTGTAGTAAGGAAAATCCATGTATGGCTGTGTAGAAGTTTCCCCTTTGCCCTTAGGAAAATTTCAGCAACTGCTGAAGAGTGTAAAAATAATTCATGTATACCAATTTTTATCTGATTTGAGGCTTGAATTCCTCAGGAATGGGGTGGTGAGCTGAAAGCAGAGCATAATTTACATAGAAGCATGCCAAGCAGTGAGCCACCTGAGCAGTGTTCTGCTGTGTTGCTAGTCAGATCAGCGAGAATGACTTTATTGTTTCCTTGTGTACTGGTACAGAATTCACAGCTATAAATTATTCATCTGACACTCTGAAGATGTAGACTGCAGCTCTTCTGGCTCAGTAGATATTGAACATAATACAGGTTTTCTGCTGTTTAGCAAAAGGGTGTAGTGAGTTCACAGTTGCTGCATGCAGACGCTGCTTCATCTGGGTACAAAGCAATCAGTAATCATAATCCAATTCTTAACAGATATGACAGTCTTAGTATTTATGGCCTTCTCACCTGAAAAATTTTTGCTTTAGAAGTTAGCTTCAGCTGCTTGGGTTGTTACTAAACAGGATGTTACTGGGAAAATGGCTTCTTTCTTTTTTAAAGAAAGAAACTGAGAGATCTGATCTGGACTGGCAGACTAGATCAGTAAATGCTGAGCAGCCATGTGGCTTTTTTTTTTAATTAAAGAAAGTTGCAGCACAGCTGCAGAAGTGAAAAAATTTGAGATAATAACATAGAGCACCACAGTATCCTGCTGTGTTTCGAATGGTGAAACAGCAGCACAGTGCATGTCATCTGAGGGAAATGAGAGCATAGCACTGTGACCTACATAATCCAAATCAAACTGCATTTGCATTGAGAGAAGGGGAAAAAAATCAAATCCTGCAGATTAATCAGTCAGTAAAGCAGGCATCTGTAGAACTGCTTACTACCTTAATCTTTCGGGCAGCAAGGCTAACAGATAACCCAGATCCAGATTAACCTGGACTGAATACATTAAATCAAAATGGAAAAAACCAGTATGGATAATCCATGGGTTGAATTTCTACTTTCAAAAAGGCTGTTACATTTTCACGGTGCAGTTGCTTTCTGTTAAGATGACAGACTTTGTTTTGTGTTGGTTTTTGTTCCCAAAATAAATTGGCAATGACTATTCAGTGGCCTCTGTGAGCAGCAGCTGCTATCAGTATGTTTCTCAGTAATCATGAAGGCTTGTAATCAGATTTGCATTTAGAAAGCAGAGTTCCTAAAGAATGTCATGAGTAACTAAAAAAAAACCCAAAAACCTAGGGGTATTGTGAAATAATGACTATTTTAAAGGATGTAATTTTCATTCAGAATTTGCACTGAGGTATATGTTTAGAGAATGCTTTGGAAATTTTTCTCACCTGAAATTAGCTGAATACCAAATAGGCACCTACATTTAAATGAACTAGGCATTTTTAAGGTGTGAATTATCTCAGAGTTGACAGCTGGCTGAACTAACTTACACCACTTGTGCACCAGTGAAAGCTAATGGGCATGTAAGAAACAAGACCTCTTGCCCAAGTGCAGGGAGGTAGCACAGAGAGACCACAGGTGATGAAAGGAGAGCTGGATTCTTGGTCTGGCTTCTGCTGGTTCTGCACCTGACACGCTTTCCTAAGATAGTGCAAGTGCAGCTCAGGCAGTGGGGACTTCAGTACAGAAGCCCCCCAGAGTTCAAGTGAGCTGTGTCTTCTCCTAGCCTGGGACAGTGATGCTTCTTTGGTCCTTTGGCAGAGCCACTTTGCACAGCTTTGCACAGAGCTGCTTTGTACAATACAGTAGATTTTATTCCCTGTGCTATAGGGATTATGACTACCCTACAGAAATGTTGTAAGGCACTGTTAATGCTAAGATTTTCTGAGAGTGGAAGGGCTGCTATTGGAGGAATGCTAATATTATGCAGAAAGGAAAAGAAAGCTTGACAGTGCCCTAGTTTTAACTGCATCATGTGGAAAATACAGGGTTGTTTTTCTAGTACTGTGTATCTTCCTAAGTGCAGCTCTTCAGCAAGGTGTTTATGGACCGGATATTTAGAGACACAGGCATATGCTGTACTTTCTGCTGTTCATAGCAGGCTTTAAAGCTGTTCAAAGAAGAAACAGGAAGGCTTGTTGGTGGGGGGGAAAGCCTTCATCTTTTTCCACAAAGATAATTTGCTCTAATACAGGTCTTAAGCTAAGCTAAGCATCATGCAGCTACATCCTGAACCTTTGAATGCAGAGGTATAGACCTTTGACACAGGCATGTATTTATTTGTAATTGCACTCATTGTCAAAGCCTCATGGAAATTTGAAATGTATTAAAGTGCTAGCTGACATGAAATTCAGAAGTAGGGAAAATGCAGTAGTGCTAATAAATTCTTATCTCCTTTATTTTCCACAGCAAGAACTTATTGACAGCATTAGTAGGAAGCTGCAGGTGCTGAGAGAAGCACGGGAGACACTTCTGGAAGACATCCAAGCAAACAATATCTTGGGAGAGGAGGTAGAGGCCATTGTGAAAGAAGTCTGCAAACCAAATGAGTTTGACAAATTCAAGATGTTTATTGGCGACCTTGACAAAGTGGTCAACCTCCTGCTGTCCCTGTCTGGTCGTCTGGCCCGGGTGGAAAACGCCCTCAATAACCTGGATGACAGCACCTCTCCAGAAGAACGGGTGAGAAGGGCCAACAATAATGTTCCTGCATTCTGGGAAGCTCATGGGAGGGGGGAGTTGCCTGGTTTTGTTTATCTAAGTTACAGCACTCAGCATGAGGGATAGTGTGTGGATAAATCTCATAAGACTTTTTTTTTTTTACATCCTCTTTGCCTTCTTTTCTTGGAATACTGAAACTACTAGTGGCTTGCTGAGAAAAAGTGGGTTTGGGGTGCAGCATACTAGAAAACAGACTCTTTGGCAAAAGTTTAAAGAAAGAGGGAATCTACTGATAAGAGCATAAAAAGAAGGCAGGCAAAAATATCGTAACAATTCAAGATGCAGAAAGGAGTGTTTGTGCTGTAATGCAGAAAGCTTGCAGACTTCTTTATAGGCAACGAGGTTCTTGATACAAATCTGTAAGGTTGTTACAAAGAAAATGCTTCTCATCTACTACAGCTTCCTTCCACAAAGCCTAGTGAGGAGCAAGAGCAAGGAACAATAGAAGGAAAAGCCTTTAAGAAAAAACGGGGGGGGGGGGGGGGGCTGGGGGGGGGGAACCAGGGGGAGGCATAGCAAAAATAATTTTTCCATGGAGAAAACATGTTTTACCCAAGCAGAATAGCCTGGTAGTGATGTAGAGGACTCCCAGCAGAAGTGAAAATTTCAGGAGCAGGAGCATTCAAGGTGCTTTTAACCTGTTGGATCCTACCTCTGCTTGCAGCAATTCGTTTAACTTCAAATCCCATCAGGCCTTACCTAGGAAGGAGATACATAGCATACAGGTATGCACCAAAGGAGAGATGTAGATAGTGTGAAACTTAGGCTAAAATAAATAGGGAGTGTGAAGGGGGGGTGTGATTCAAGTGAGTTTAGCTTCTATGGTTAAATGAATGTGAAGTAGGATTCTTGGCTTGTAACTGTGGCCTGAAATGCCAACAGTCCACCTAAGTGTTGTAACAGAATTTTTTCCACAGGCTGTGGTTTCATGTTGTTTCTTCAGCTTGTTGCATTATTTCACACATAAGAACCAGTAAGTGCTGGGACTGGTCTGAAGCTGTGCTTTTGCTGTTTGGCCCTAACATACTTGAATCATGGCTGTTCAGACCTCTCTCTGACTGAGGTGGAAGAGAAAGTATTTGACAGCTTATTAAAGGGCAGATCAAAGCTTCTGACACTTGGAGAAATTTAATCCCTCATTAGACTTTTTTCTAAATGTGGTTGCAGTTGCATAATGGGGAAGGGAAGCACAGTTTGAGAGCTGTGATAAAAATAGCTTACTGGCTGGATGTGGAAAAGGAAGATGGTGAGGAAGAGGTGTAGTGAGGACAGTCAGAAATTGTCTTTGTGTTCTGATGTCAAATTTATACTGACAGAACCCCAGATCCCTAACATATTTTAATCCCCATTCATCTTCACGTGCACTAACACCAATCTTGCCATAGTAACATCAGGAGAGATCCATCAGGACTGAGATGAACCCTGGAGAGGAAGACTTGGGGTTGTTGGTGAATGAAAAGCTCAACATGACCCAGCAATGTCCACTTATAACCCAGAGAGCCAAATGTGTCCTGGGCTGCATCAAAAGCAGCGTGGCCAGCAGGTCAAGGGAGGGGATTCTGCCCCTCTGCTTCTGTGAGACCCCACCTGCAGTGCTGCATCCAGCTCTGGGGCTCAAAACACAAGAAAGATTTGGACCTGTTGGAACACTTCCAGAGTAAGGCCACTCAGTTGATCAGAGCCCTGAGCACTGCTCCTGTGAAGACAAGCAGAGAGTTGGGGCTGTTCAGCCTGGAGAAGAGAATACCAGAGAGGTGGGGGAGCAGCCTGCCAGTACCTAAAGGGGGCTTACAGGTGGGCTGGAGAGGGAGTTTTTACAAGGCCATGTAGTGATACGACAAGAGAGAATGGCCTTCAGGTGAAGGAGGACAGGTTTAGATAAGATTAGGAAGAAGTTCTTTCCTGAGGGTGGTGAGGCACTGGAACAGGCTGCCCACAGAGGTACCCGCCCTCCTCCCTGGAAATACTCAAGACCAGGCTGGATGGGGCTTTGAGCAACCTGGTCTGGTAGGAGCTGAGGTTGGAACTGTATGATCTTTAGGGTGCCTTGCAACCCAAATCATTCTATGATGCTATGAAATATATCTAGAAGTGTTGAATTTAGACTGGTGCTTGTGGCTTTTTTGGTTGTCCTTTAGTATTTTGTAGGTCAAATGATAATATGTGGTGAACCACTAATGTACCATATAAACAAAACAGGGGATTTTACTTCCATTGTTGGGGAGTATATTCCCAGTGACCACTGATTTTTCTTTCCAAGATGATGTTGTCTAATAAACATTGCTCTGATGGCTTTCTACTTTCTAGGAGCCAGCAACCGCTTGCCAGATTTTCTCAATAAAAGCAGTCAAATAATGACTGCTGAGTCAATACCTTGACTGCCAGAGCAGATGCTCTGCTCTGCTCTAGGTCTTTTTTTTGCCACAGGGAACAGTATCAGGTATTTCAAGTTCAGCTTCTGAAAGAGGCTTCATCTGAAGAGCTACCAGCCCCCCTCCTCTTACACAGCAAGGCCAGTGTCTTCTCATTGCTTGTGCTTTATGTCCATGTCCTCTTGCATTCATCTGATTCTGGCTAGTTCATGCTGCTCAGTATGCACACCCCTGCAAGGCTGCCCTGGGAGCAGTCTCGCCACACTTCTGGGTTTGAGGCTGTCTGCTACTTGCCCTGGTGTCTTCAGGAGAACGTGTAGTTCCATCTCTTTGCAGCAGATAATTCTGCTCATAACCTGCTGTGGGATTTTTTTCCCCTGGCATAAGCTCAAGGGAAGATTAAACTGTTTTTTCTAATAGTGTGTGATTTTTCTGACTTGTCTTCCATAGCTGTCTTGAATTCTGAGTTAATCTAGGCTGTGTATTTTAAGTACATTGAGAGCACAAATCTGAAAACATTTCACTCTTGAGCTTTGGTCTTTTGTAGAAAGAGTCAGCACAGGCTGCATATGCAACCCTGACAGGTAGGTATATTAAAGCTCACTGGTTTGTAGCCCCTTTGTCTCATATTTCCATCTTGAAAAGACTGTTTTATATCTTTCAAAAACACTTCTCTGTAAATCCTTCAGGCTTATTAAACAGCATGTGTGATTTAACAGAAGGTGCAAATTAAAAAGATGGACACGTTTATTAGAACTGACTGAGGTTTATTTGAAGAAAGCTTCTCAAAGAAAATTCACCTCTGAAGCGAAGCTAGAAGTTATGGATTGGTACCTTTAGGGACACTTTTTAATTAAGGTCAGACATCTGTACAGAATTCTTGATGTCAGAGTAAGCCAGCCATACTCTGTCACTGGAAAAAGGCAATCACTTGTAGCCAGACATCTGAAATAGGTTGGATTGATGGTGCTCCTGTTTCTCTCCTTGTACTGCCAAAGGAGTGTAGCCAGGTGATTCAGATGGGACTGTGCAGACAGGTGATGCTGGGGGAGAAGGATATAGCTGGTGCCTTCTGCTGTCCTCTTCCTGTGTGTTCCTCCATTCAACCTCCCTTTTTCCTAATTTGTCTCTTGTGAAAGCACAAAGCAGAAAGTTTATAGCCCTTTTTGGAGAATAATGGTTTTTTGGTTTTGCTTCTCTTTTGCCCTTCTGTTGTCTTGCCTCAGCTTTCACTCCTGCTCACGTCTGAAGACCACGTGAAGATCACGTGTCATCGGGAAGGCTTATGGATGCAGCAGACTTGCTAAATACAGTGTCAGGAGCTGTATAAGAACAAATTGCTCCATTAATTGGTCTGTTTCTGGGTTCTATAGGCACAGCTGTGCCAGTGCTGTATGGAAGATGTAACACAACTGAGTCTTAATTTGAAGATCTATTCTTCAAAGGCAGCTATATCGTATACAGCTATTTATAACTATTAAATAGTAAAGGAGTCTTTGAAGTAATGCTTTTGAGGCCAATAGAAAGTAATGGTGCGTCTTTCATTGATTTACTCCTTTTTTTCAGTTTGTTAATGTATTTTATTAGTCTATATTTTAAGGGACGTTCTTTTTCCACCATTCTAAATATTCAGGAAGGTCTCTGTAGATAAAATAGACTTAAGATTTGAACAGTGAAGCTGTTGTCCCAACCTAGTGAACCCAGTGAATTTTAAACTGTTTTTCTTTTCTCCTAAGCGGACATTGGTAGATAAGCAAAAGCTGCTGACCCAGCAACATGAAGATGCAAAGGAACTGAAGGAAAACCTGGATCGTCGAGAGCGCATTGTCTTCGACATTTTGGCGAACTACTTGAGCGAGGAGAACTTAGCAGATTATGAGCACTTTGTGAAAATGAAGTCAGCCCTCATCATTGAGCAGCGAGAGCTTGAGGACAAGATCAAACTGGGGGAGGAGCAGCTGAAGTGTCTGACTGACAGCCTCCAACCCGAGCGGCTCAAATAAGGGCACTGAGTCCAACCAACAGTGGGAAAAATGGGAAAGAAGGAAGGGATAGGGCAGTTTCCAAGTATACAAATAAGTATCTTGGCTTGCTTGAGTGTCTGGTTGAGAAACAAGTGCACAAGAGAAAAATAGCTCTCACAACAGCAATAATGCTCTCTTTCATTTTTTTTGAATGATGTATTTAATTTTTTAGAACGCATTTTTATTGCTGGACTCTACAGCTGTTCCTTAACTTCCAGAAAGCTCCACAAAAGAGGAGAGACTCTTAACCTTTCTGCTCAGTATGTTCAAAGTCTGTCTCAGTTGTGCATGCAAACAATGGTTTTTAGAATAGGTTGTATACTTCCTTTATGGTCAGATGCTGCACAGTCTGCTGGGAAACCCTACAGCAATTCACTAATGCACACACATTTAGAAGCTCTAAATTTAGTGGGTTTTTATGTTTTTTTTAAAGACACATTAAATAGGGGAAGCATGCATCTTATAGCTAATATATTCAGATTGCTGAAATGCAGTGTCATTCTGATCCTGTGGCATCAGACACTTTTTTGTAATATTGTATATAGGATGGCACTTTCCCCTTGCAGAAAACAACTTTAAAATCAGTCTAGTTAAATGCTTCTTAAGCAGCTTGCAAATCACCTAATGCCTATCTTGCTGAAGATTTTTTAAAAATTATTTTGCAAGACATTTGTACACCCTCTTAATGCAATGCAAGTGATTTTCTTTACCAAGTTATACTTGATTTAAGAAACGGGCTGGAAGTACTGTGCTGATTTTATTCAAAACATTTTTCATCTAAATTATTTAGAAGGCTCGTTTGCTTTTTTGTGCTTTTTTATGCATGTTTTTATTCTTCTTGTCCCAAACACACTACACTTCATGGAAGTAAATGTAGGTTAAGGATACTGCTTGTGTTTTTCTTCTGGTTGCTCAACGTTGTGATGGTTTTATACAGGCAATTAAGTTATACTGAAGTTGACCTACATAATGCTGTTTATTCCTCTTTCTCAGACTACCAAATGCAATAGAAACAATTTGCCATGTAAATACTGTGCATTACTTGGAGCAACTCTGTGTTGTAACTGTGAACATAAGTGGGACTGTTGGCTTGTTTTTTCCATTGAACAGTGAGAAAGGAGTGGATGCTAGTTCACAGTATCAGATCACTGATCTGATCTCCTAATACTGCCATTGGCTTAGATAATTTCCAGTAGCTCTAAAAAAAGGTGCTAACTCATGTTTGCAGCACAGTAATGGGTTATGCTGACTTGCTTAGATACCTACAGTAAAATTCTGTAGTGTCTTAAGTGTCAAGTTCTATGTTAAGATAAAGTTTTGCAGGTAAGGAAAGTCTTGGAAGACTTTGTGTATATGCCATTTCCATTGTAGTAAGGAAAATATTTATCTCTCCTCAGACAAATAGGTTCCTCAACCACAAGCCATTTTTAAGGCTGATGTGAATGCCAGTCTGTAGTTAAGCAGGTTGAAAATACAGTCAGTTGATGAAAAGAGAGCAAAGAATTCTTCCCACTACTCCTGCAGTTATGGCAGCATTCACAAGAGTATTTCTGTCCTTCTTACCTGAATCCTCTCTTTTGGGGGGAGAGAACTGGAAAGGCGCTGATCAGTGAATTCCTTGTGAGAATTGGTGAACTGGGGAGCAAAAATCCCTGAAACCGGTTCCTTTACAGACAGGTGCAAACATTAAATGGCATGTTGCCCCTGCACACACCCTTAGAGTGCACTACTTTATACCTGGACCAAATTTTAATTGAAATGATGTTGATGTGCATCAGTTGAGGTCAAATGGAGCTACCATTTTACAAGACCTACAGCTGACATTAGTTTCTTCCTCCTAGTTCAGAAATCTAGTCTTCTGGCATCTCACAGATATTTGCTGCTATGTTCCTAGGACAACTAGTCCCTTTGTACTTAAACCTATCCCTTAACCATAACAAACCCAAAACTAAACATTAAATAAATTATGCTTGTCTTTTAGCTTGGAGAAAAGTGTGCATCGTTTTATCTGTGGCATTTTAAAAATTTTACATATTGTGGTTACTCTGAAATGTGTATGTGAAATGTGAAGAATAATATAATTACAATGTGTTTGTATACAGTACTTTGATTTAGATCTCTGATAAAAGGTAGCAATATTGTAAAAGCTATATCTATTATCCTTTTCACAAAACAGTTGTGTAGACACTATTATCTCCTTTCCTTTTCCAAAACTGCTGAAAATCACTCACCCTGGAAACGTGAAGATGGTGGCCTCCCAATGTTATATGTAAATCTGTAAATAGCTGTACTGTTGCTTTTTGAAAAAATCTGGTGCTAATGTTTTGCCTTCGGCATCCTGGGGATGGCTGTTTCTTCATCCTCTGTTGTCCTCAATTCTAGATCTCTTTGTATAGTGAAAGATTCCCACAATGCTTCTCCAGCTGTTTGGATCCTGCAGCCCAGAGTGAAAATGTACAGTTTTCCCGCCTGACACTTAACATGTACCTACTGACAAATGGTATTGCTTGACTTTGAGAAAATAAACTGTATATTTCAATGTAGAGTTAGTTTTTGTGTGCAGTGTTAATGTCAAAAGCTTCTGCTTTGCAGTGTTGGCCATCTCGTGGTGCCTGTCAATAGTGCTTTTCAAGGCCAGGCCAGTTATCTTGTGGTTCTGAAGTAGTTTGTCTTTGCACAGCTTATTTAATGTGTTGAGTGATTAATCATTCTCAAGTTCCTAGTGTAAGTACCAGAAATGTGTTTGTATCTATTTAGTATTTTAAGAGCGTGAATATGAGATGGCAGAGAGGTAAAATGTATTATGAGGTCAATAAAATAAATGGGTCTCTCACCACTTACAGAGTACATACCAGGGGAGCAGTTTAGATTTTCCTGCTTGGGCAATTCCACTGTTTCAGCTTCGTCCCATGTTTAGAATGGATACTTCATACAGAAATGTCCAAAGTCAGTGGTGTGTGAGATTTTTTGCAAGAACAGATTGATTGTGAACTCTCCAACTCTGACTTTCACAGAAACTTCAGTTTAATGGCTGTTAACTGCAGAATCTTCTGCCTTGTTGGGACACACTGGCAAGTACGCACAAAGTTATAATAGAGGTGACCACAGATCACAAAACCATAGCTTCATCCTGGAAATTAATTGTCTGTGAAGGTCTTTATAAAATCTGGGAAAAGGGAGTTAGGGAAAGAAAAATTCTTGAGTATTTGTAGGATTTTTCTAAACTTCTTTTCACCCTTCTTCTCCTGCTCTCTTTGTACATGGATCCACCTGTCTGTGCCTGTTTTTGTGAGCATTAAGTGTAATCCAGGATGGCAGCTCCAGAGGAATAACAGTCTACTTTTTGTGTATTATTTGGATTTTTTAAATTGCCTTTATTTAAACTGAAATTCAGCTCTTTATTTTCTCTCATGGAGTACTTGAGACCCTCAGATTTCAAAGGAGTTACCATTTCACAATATTCTTTCTTAATCAAGTTCTAGTGACTAATTTTAGTGTACTTAATAGTCTCAGTTTTTACAGCTGAAGAAACCTGTTGGCAATCCAGTAGCTCTAGCAAGGCCTTATGATATGCAGTAGAAAGCAACTCATGTTTTAGTGGTGTCTGGTCATTCATTGCAGAAGTTTAAAGCCCTTATTCTAATCAAGGGCTTCTCAGTTGTGCAGGTTTTTTAGAGGATAAAATGTTTGGGGTAATGGATGTCTGCTTATAAGAGTTTTATCAAAACATTGTTTTGGTGGAGCTGTGAAGTCCAAAAGCCTGAGAAGAATTAACAAAATCTTCATGATGATAATTTTAGTTTCAACGTGTTTCACTTCCCAGCTGTCTGCTCTTCGTAATGTTTGTTACTGATAAATTACACTTGTCTTTTCAAAAAGCTTCAGAGAAATATAAATACAATGAGCAGTGGCAGGCTAAATAATGAGCAATGGAAGAAAGATAAGATTGTTTATCTCAGTATCTAAATATGAAAGGCACGAGTCCTGTGAATACCATTCATTGCCACTCCCAGGAGCTGCAGCTTCAGCAGCTTTCTCACACAGGTTTGGTTCCTCCAGAGATAAAACGGGAAAACAAGCTGTGATGATCGAAAGTGGCCAACACGGACTAGAAACGGGTGGAGCAGTCATTCTGTTATTAATGGGTGATACATATCACAGGGAAGTGAAAACCAAGAAAACCTGGAAGGATCACTGCCCTGAAGGAAGAAAAACTAAACCAGTGGTAAAGTGCTCTGGGACTCTGAATTTCCTGGTTTTTCTTTCTCTGTACATGACACGGCAGAAGTGTTCTGTCTCCATGTGCTAGGGCAGGCTTCTTAGTTACTATAATGAAAAAATACATTAAAGCATCTTTGAAAGTTAAAGTTATGGGGAATAACTCAGAATTTCAGAATCTCACATCTTACTGTGTAAGACCATCATGTTCTGTGTATTCAGTGACACCCCTTTCTTGGCTCAGGAGACACTAGAACAGCTCTCTGGCACCAAGGAGCCCTGAGGAAGTTCCCCTTTGAGGACTAAGTCACTGTTTCTCTGTGGTCATCCTAAATTCACTAAACAGCCCAGCTAGCTGGATGTGCTGAGATGCTGAAGTCACACAAGCTGGAAGATGAGGGTGCTTACAGCACAACACACATTTACAGAATGAGTGACCTGGCTTGTTCTCTGGGGTGTTGCTGACCTAATTGCCACCTCTTTGGAGCTCAATTTAATACCAGGCTTCTGGTTGAGGGCAGAGCAATACCCAGATGCTGTTTAAGTCGGATCATTGTGTTGTGCCAGGAAAGCATAATTTAGAGAGCAAGAAGCCGAAGATCTAAAGATTCAGCCTTTCCATTATTAGGGAGAAGAGGATCTTGGGTTTCTGTTCCCAGGACATTCTTACATAGTTCATGGTAGGCCATCAGTGAATTTGAAAGCAGAAATACTCCATGGAAGAGTATGACCAGAATGTGCCCCATTAAAGAATTAAAAAAACAAACTAACAAAACACTTTTCTTCTTCTTTCTACACAGTAGGGAAGAAAAAAACCTAGGTGAGTAAGCTTCATTGTCACACTGGTTTTGCAAAGGTGGAGTTGCTTAGGATCAGCATTTTTTGTAGTGGGCAGTTCCACCAAACCAATAAGAGATTATTACAACAAAAGCCCAATGATAATGGTCACCGTTTGCAACATGTGTGGCAAACAGCGAAGAGGAAAGTTGCACAGAGAAAAACTGGTAGTCTGGGTGTGTTCAAACAAATTATCATTTCAGAGGGTGACAAGCAAAGCAATTAATCAAGGAGAAAATGATGGCAATCACATGGACAGGGCAATGACATAGACCAGACTCTCTAAACCTGTGTGAGGTCACAGTGAATGATCAATTTACATGAGCTCTATGCTCTAGGAAAAAGGCTGAAACACAGGAACACTGGAAAAACAGTAACTTGTGATGTAATATTGCTGAAAACTTCATAAACTTTCTAAAATATTGTGTCTAATCCCATGGTCTATATCCAATGCAAAGGACAGGAAAATGAGAGAAGAGACTCACGTAAATTATTAGAGAGTAGTGGGGCTATGACATGACATAACATAACAAATAACAGTCACTAATCAAAACTGGAATTTAAAAGTTGTTGTGTGTGTGCTATTGAGCATCACATTGAGTATGAGACTCATTTGAGCAGAGAAAGCCCTGTCAGGACCCAGCAAATACAAGACAGATTCATGACAATAAAAATTAGGTGCAAATATTCAAGGGTGTCAGGAGTGCAGTACTGTTGTCATGAATGACAGGGAAAGTGCAATGTGAAGGTTGGTCATAAAGTCTCTGAAAGTCAGGAAACTGGGAATGAAAATTTTATGGTCACTATAAATCCACCTTTTGTGTTTGCTGCACTTAGATTACACAGTCACGTACCGAGGTGTGACTACTTCAGTAAATATTTAGATTGCCTACAGTTTTATAGCAGGGGTCTTTAAAGAGCAGCAGTAAGACAGGTCAGGAAAATAGGTGGGAGTTTGCAAGCACTTGGCTTGCAAATGGGGCTTGAACACGCCAGGCAGCATGGCTCAGACAATTTTTTATTCTTCTTTTACAGACCCTCTCCACACATGCATCTATTGGAACTGCCACAAACCCTTCTCCTTTTACTGGTCAATTAGTTACTAAGTTTGCTTTTGTTTTCTCTCCTGTGTTTGGGGTTCTCTACTAGTGCTCCTGTGCTGACCAGTTTAGCTATCCATAGAAGCATTCCCCTTTTCACCAGAACCTTCCAGGTGGTTGTTCGCACGTTTTGAAACTGTCCCAGGCTCCAGCAAGTGCTGGAGCATTGATGACCTTTTATCTCTGCCTTGTAACTTGTAAGCTGGGGCTATGGAAGGGCTTTGAGGGAAAGCAGGGGCAGCGTGACACTTCTTTCCCCCACTGCCCAAATAAATGACAGACCAGCACAAGAATAAAAAGTAGAGCTGTCCTGCCTTTGCACTGGAGGTGCTGGAATAAAATGCTTTTGAAAAGCAGCTTCCCTTCACGTACTTAAGGAATTTGCCCTGTCTGGAGCTTTTTAGAGAACTGCATCCTTCTGCTCTCCACTGGCATCCAGATTGTGGCTGTTTGGGTTTTCCTAAGAAATCTGTTTTGCTTTCTGCAGTATCCTATTTTACTTGTGTTCTGGGTCACCAGAATATTTCTATCTCCTTCCTACTGCATTAATCTAAATAGGGTACTGGTCAGATGAAAGATTTCAGTCATTGTTCAGCCATTACGGTAGCCAGGAACTGGGGCAAAGGTACAGAAACTCTTTTAGGGTGTCAGTAAAGACCCCAAAGATCTCCTACCTCAGATCATGGCCATGATCAGCTAATGAGCAATGAGTTATTCATATGGTTCTCCTAAACTTTAATACTGCCCCATCATTTGTGCAGGGAGTTGCTTTGTAAAGCTGTTAAAACTCCATGCTCTGTTTCTACTCTAACCCCCTGCTAAAGGTTTCTATCGATCTCTTACTTTCATTCTCTTTAATGAAAATTCATTGGTATTTGATTTCCTTGTCACTTCTAACAGCTGATAAGAACAAGCTGCTAAACCAGCTCCAGTGAAGTGACAAAAGCCTGGTGTTGTAGCACTGCAGCTCTCAGAAACACTGCCAAGGCAGAGTGAAACCCCAGTGTGACGTGCTGATAACATTCTCCCATCAGGTGGTCTTTTCAACTGGCTCTAAAATGTCAAGTCTGAGGGAAATGTCTTTGTTAAGCTTTGAATGACCTACTTTGGGGCATCTGGGAATAACCAGGAGCCTACCCAAACCACAAGGGTGCATCTAATTTTAGCAGCCCTTCGTTTCATGCATGCCAGCTTTTGTGTTCTGCCTCTCTGGGAAAAAAAAAAAAATCCATTTCTTGCTGAGCCAAAGACAAATTTTATTGGTTTTAAATCAGCCCCTTGTCGAGAGGGGCACAATCACAATTAAATCATCCCTCTTAAATTTTTTGAGCCTCTAATAGTCATCTCAATTTTTCTTCAAAAACTAATAGTGAGCCCCTTCCAATGCATCTACAGCTGCTGGTCTCTGAAGAAAAGGTCTGAACAGCCCATGCTGGAGATAGCCTGGGCAGCTGTGTTTTGTGTGTTCCCACTTCCCCCCGGTTTTTAATTGACCTACAGTAAAAGGGTCAGATTCTTTGTAGGAAGCTTCTGCGAGTCTTCTGGCTCAGTTATAAGGGAATCTAGGGAAAGTTAAGGACAAAAATAAAGGGATGTCAGTGTGTCAGCAGGGGCTCTGAGGACACTACCAGTGGTGTAGATGCTGGACAAAAGGTCTCTGACATATTTTGGATAAAAGAAGCATTAAAAAGTATGTGACCACTGTTAGGGATATTAGTGCTGTGCAAGACTGAAAGGAAGCAAGTTCAGACATGAGTGAGGTACAGTCTCCCTAGCTTGTAATACTTAAATTGGACATTGAACAGTGTTTCTCTTGCTGGGAGGCATAACATATAATCCCTGTCATATAGTGTCAGAGTCCACTGTAATTTTAGACTAAAACGTGTTTACATCCCACCCCCACTGGACAAGTGTAACTAACACACAGGAGTAGGGACTGAGCATTGGGGATGTTTATTTGGAACTTCACAAAAGAGAAGAGAAATCAAGGCCACACAAAATGAAATTACATAATCACAACAAACCTATTAGCAAGTTCTCTGGAGCCAGAAAACTCCCAGCCACTGGGATGAATGATAAAAACAAGCAGCACCTGCTGGCAGCTATAAACAGGGTCGGTGTGGTTTGGAATTGAGCTGGGTATCTGATAATGTGTAGTGCTTCCCTCTGGAGTCCCCTGAGGCTGGCAGTGGGTTGCCTCTTCAGAGGCAGCTGTTGACAATGCATTTGTGATCCGTGCTTGAAGAGGCCTGGGCAAAACAGAAGGTGAGGTGCTGCTGGGCTGTGAAGCACTTAATGATGAGAGATGTGTTGAGTTTGTAGAGGTGTTTGTCTCATCTCTGAATTTCCCAAGTTGTAAAGGACAACTTGGTGTGGCCATAAAGGTAAACAGTTAGGAAAGGTGTTTATGGAGATACTTGGGCTCAAGTGGTGGTTTTAGAGGCCCACTTTTAGGTTCAGTGTTGGATTTGGGGAGTTGCTGGTCTGATGGTCTGCTGAGGACAAGCAGGGAGTGATCAAGAGTGAGGATGCAACAACTCTAATCCCCAGTTCAGTGATCACAGAGTGGCAAGCTGCTGCAAGGAGCCTGCTGTGCTTCCTGGAAGAAGCAGCCTTTGTCTCAGAAACAGAAGGTGAGAAAGGAGTTGTACCTGAGCCTGGGAGCTGTCTGGGGGCTCTCTCAGTTGCCTACGTGGTGCCACTCACTGGGCAGTGGATCTTGCACGGCATTTCTTTCAGGCTGGTTTTTCAATGTGTAGCAAATAAAAGGAAAAATAACTTTAAACAAATATTTCCTGTTCTGTGGTATTTAACAATGAAATTGTAAACCACAGAAGGGACCAGGATTAATCTAAAGGTCTTTGAAGTCAGCAGAACTATTTCCACTGATTTCAATGTGCTTTGAGTCCAGGCCATGGAGGAAGAAAGCAAATATTTTCTGCCTCAAAAAATATTAACCATTGGCATTCAAGGAACAAGAAAGTCTTAGGTTTAAAATCTGTTCCTTTAAATAAAGTAGTCAGAAACGTAGTTAATTTCTATCTGCTTCCTAATAATTTGTCCCTCTTACACTAAAAAGGAATATGTTTACAGAACTCATAATCATACACTGAGAAGATAAAACACTTAATGCTGTCATTTGCTTCCTATCTTCTTCCATTCTGTTTTGTGTCTATTGTATTTCTCACTAATGTAATGATGCTTATGCTGCTGGTTGTTATCACAGATTGAGAACTGTAGATTTCAAGTTGAATTAAACTTCCCTGTAGTGATGGTGGCTGACAAATATATTGACCTCATTATTTTTCAGTACAGTTTGATCTCTTAAACATTGCAGTGGGTTTGGTTTGGTTGTCACGTTGGTTTTTGTTTGCCTTTTGTTTTTGTGACTGATAAGAAATAGGTCAAAGAATTTGGTGAGAATTGTTCTTCTAGGAGTAGTGTAGGGGATGCCCCTCCTGTCACAGGGTGAGACAAATAGAGGTGTGCAGCAGCTTCATGAGTAACATCAGCAATGGCTTTGCCTGCAAATTTTGTCCCACACAGTTATTAAATGCAAGAAAAGGAATCTATCTGCCAGCTGCCTACTGCCCAAGGATGCTGTCCTTGTGAATCAGCAGCCCTGTCAGGATGTCAGAAGGCCATCCTGGAGTCTGGCAGACGACAGCAGCCCACTGGGATGTATGTGTGTGTGTGTGTGTGTGTGTGTGTGTGTGTGTGTGTGTGTGTTGGGCTTCTTGTCACAACAGCAGAGCCTGAGCACCTGAGTTTGCCTGTGCACCAAACCAGCCCCATCCAGCTGTGAGCAGCCAGAGAGGAGATCCCAGGCTGGTAAGCTGCAGGAGAGGACCAGACTCTGTTGTCATGGCCAGGCTGCATTACTGCACAAAGAACCAGTGAGCTGGCATCAGCTGGAAAATACATCAGGAGAGGATTAAAGGTGATGCAGAAAACAGGAGGATATGAATTAATGAAATTTTTCAGCCTTTAGTGATGGCAATGACAAGCCATTGTGCATGGTACAATGAGAAGAATTTTCCAGTGAGAAGAATTTTGCAATGAGGCCTCCCCATTCCAGGGTATTTCTATGAAATAAACTTATCTTTTGACATCAAGCTTTGAAATGTCACAGAATCACAGAATATTCTGTGTTAGAAGGGACCACAAGGATCAATGAGTCCAACTCTTAAGGGAATGGCCCATACAGAGATGGAACACACAATGTTGGTGTTGTTGGCACTGTTTTGTAACCAGCTGAGCCAGTGCATCATCTGAAATTTATCAGGGTTTACAACAGGGTTCAAAGAGAAGAAACCAGGACAGAGTTAAGAACATTCTTCCAATTTGTAAGAGCCGTTGTTTACATTCATGGGAAAACTGTGAAGCAAGGCAAACATAACATAATTTTTAAAAATGTGTGTGTTTTTTTTAAGCATCTGAGATAGCAAGCATAGTACTGTTTGTACTAAAGTGTGGGTCCTGCCAACCAGAGTCTATCAAGAGAGCAGTTCAGCTTGAATTTACTCCTTAGAAAAACTCCTCTTTCTCCCCTATATTTCTTCCCACTGCAGAGCTGCACTAATTTACGTTGCATAAATACAGGAAGAAAAATCTAACAAAGGAAGGATTAGGAAATCACTTTGTTCTCTTTCAGATGAGAATTCCATGTCTTTTGGGCTGTCAGAGTGGGGCATCACGGTGGTCTCAAGGTAGATTTTCTGAAAGGGTATTTTACAGAAAACTGTAATTTCCATGGGAGTTATTTATATGCTTTGGTAAGTGTTTTAAAGCAATTAGAATAAATGACTTATTGCAAAACTTTCATATTTTTATATGTTAATGATTAACTGGCTCCCTACGTCTTTGTTGACTTAGTGGGAGAGTGACAAGGAACGGTGAGGTACCTATTGGTAGTGCAACAAGTTGGACAATTTGCATGGGCATTTTTTCCACCTCACTTTTGGAACTTGCTTCATCCAGCTGACACTGCTTCAAAGCTTTAGACAACTCTCAGACTCAGAGAAGTAAGTCCCCCCCTTTTTTTTAATACTACTTATTTTATGAAGTGCTGATAGAGAACAGATGGGGAGATATTTAAGTATTTATTTGTTTTCTATAAAGAATGTTTCCCAACTGGGAACTGAAGAATTAAGTTTTAAAGCATTAAACCATAGAGATATTGATAAGAAGAGACCCTTGTAATTACTATATTGTTGGTTTTTTTAAAAATTCCCTTTCTGTTGCAAGACTTAATTTAAACAAATGTCCAATAAAGCTGCATCTAGGCTATAATACTTTTCAAAAGCAGGATTTGAATGTTAATTTAGAAATGCATGTGATGCTTGGCATCATCTGAAGTAAAAATATTTGCTTAAAACATGAAATAAGTGAATTTCTGCTTACGTGCGCTGCGAAAAATAATGATATGCTTATTTTATATAAGAAGACTTTATCATGAACTTTCTCTATAAGCTGGTTACAAGCTGCAGTAGAATTTCTAGTTTTTTGGCAGGCAAGTGGGTTCAGACAGGGAGACTCAGCTATCGCTCTTCTGTTGGAACATTTTTTAGCGTAATTTATTTTAGCTGTGCTATCATTTACTAGGAAGCAAATATAGCCTCCTATCCTTTTGGAAAGCTCTCCTTGCACCCACTGCCCCCCTTCTATGAAGGAAACCTGGCCAGCAGGTTGCTGTGTGCAGGTTGTTGTGTGCAGGTTTTGTGCTCTCCTGCTGCCCCTTCAGCTGGCGCTTCCTTACATGCCCTTGGCTAAGGGAATGCTCCTGCCTCCCAACCAAGTGCCTATGCAGCACTTCCAGGCTCACATTCAAGTTGCTTCAAGAGTTCTTAATCTCTCCTGCAGCTCCAGGAAGCATTAGTTCCTGTTCTTTTGGCTGGGAGGTGTCTCCTCTTGGGTGACATCTTCCCAAGTGTGTGTTCAGTGCCCCCATCTTCCCAGTGGTGTGTGAGTTCTCTGGGACCTGGATGTGGTTGCCTTATTTACACTTCTGAACCCTTAGTGCTCTTTTCTGTGTGCCAGACACCCAGAGTAGGCAAGCTTTTGGGCTCCCTCTGCTTTCTGAATCTTCCTGAAAGGATCCCATCTCAACACAACCAGGTTATCTGCCTTAGTTTTCCAGGGGCTGTCATTCCTGGAATGTCTCTAAATTGTTCCACTTTGGCTCTAAATGGAGCTCCTTTCAAGACAGAGGCAAAACAACCTGCAGCAGCTCTGATAATATGGGGTGATCTGGGTCCTGGGTCAATCCCACTGGCATCTCACTGCCTTCCAGCCTGCAATGTTTCCTTATGTAACAAGAGCAAAAGGTGGGCACAGACACAGAAAAGTAAATTAGGGTGTGAAAAATCAGTGAGAATATATAGAATTTATCAGTTTCATTTCATCCTATTATCAAAGCCAATCAAAACATTTTCCTGAAATAAGCAAAGGACTTTTACACAGCTAAGTTTCAATGTATTCTTACTTGATGGAAGAGAAATGAAGATTGCTTTGGTTTGCTTGTTTTGAAACACAGTGAATAAATGAAGCAGCAGAGTTTACAATATTGGACATTGATATTTGGAGAGACAGGGGACATAAGGCATGTTAAATCTGCACATACCCTACAAATCTGGATATACCCTACAATGACTTCTAAGACTCTAGGCCCCATAAAAAAAACTCTAGTTTGTCTTTTCTAACTGAAAACAAGTACGTTAGTGACAGCTAAAATTTAAACATGAGATATTAGAGTCCAAGACTTCATGAGTGTCAGGGAGATGTATTCAAGGAATGGGTCATAAATGCAGCTAATTTTATTTCTAGGAAAATAGGAAGAAAAGAACTGCCACACTGTTTGAAATATCTATTGGAGAAGGTAGGAATAGACTGATTTATCCGCCAGTGGTGGCAACTCTTGTGGCCTGGATCACAGCAAGTAGACGGCCTCAGACAAAGCTGTCCTTCAGGCAGAGCTGTGCTGAAACAGTGATGGCAGAAGGATAAAAAACATTTCTGAAACTCTCTTCTAGACACATCCAAACTGAAGGATCCTAAGGCATTTATACAGTCTTTGATTATCATGTCAAGGATCATGCAATTTGTGTAAGACTTCCACGAATTTCCATGGCAAGACCCAGCTCCATCTCACATTTCCCTGCAGTTTCAGTGTTTGAGATCCAGGTGTTTGAGTTCCAGGTGTTGATGACTGGCCTATCCAGCTCTGCCTGGTGCCTCAGGTCCCAGAGGGGTAAGAGATACTGCCGAGGGGATGCTGCTGCTGCTGGAGAATGTATTACCCAGCACTCACCAACCAAAGGACCTCTCCTAAATGATAAACTCCCTTCAATGCCTCTGAAAGCTGCAGGCCTCTTGCTCTCAACCCATCATATGAAATGATGAATTTAAAGACAAGTCTTGCAGGTGACTGTGAGACTGGGGACACTTCTTTATGCCACCCTACAATCTGGCCATCTGTCCCTGGCACAGGCCTTCATTCCCCCAGGAGGGAGCCTGGAACCCAGTAACCTGAAAGGCCCAGTTATATTTAAATGCATGAATTAAGAGAGTTTGATCGCTTTTTTCTCTCTTGCATTTATCTGCAGGGTTTTTAAAGTCTCTGTTTCAGGAACTTAAGGCAGGTGAGTTTTAGAAAGCAGATCTGAAACCCAACCAATGCATATAGCCTACTGAATATAATTAAAACAGCTTGGAAGACACAGTATTAACTGCAGAAGTGAAGTGCATTTGGTATAAATGAGGTTTCTCCACCCTCAGAATCAATATCATAGGTCCAACCTTTTGTAACTAACAATTACTGGAAGTAAAAGAAGTGTTGACAAGATTTCAAGGTAGCTCAATTTCTGTTTTTTTCACGCTGCTGAGACTATCAGGAGGTGGGACTGTGGCCACAAAGAACTGATCAATTCAACTGCAACACTTCATTTTAGTCTTTTCTAATGATGCACAGATGAACCAACCCCCCTTCTATGAAACCAGTTGTGAGAGCAGCTTGCATTCATTTTTTTCTCCTAGTAGCAAGCTTGCAGCTGTAGGAAAGTCAACATGGCTCTCAGGCATCCTCTCTGTTTCTTGAAGCTAAGAGTGGGAAACTAATTTCTCATTCTGTCCCTCAAGTCCACGTGCAATGGCTCAACATACTTTTCATAAAGAAAAAGAGCTACTCACTGTGCAATGCTTAATTTAAGTAAAACCAGCAATAAATACAAAAGGATCCTTTAAGTTTCTATTTTTGGATTAATACACTGACATGTATCATCTTTTACTAGCCCATGGCTAGGGGATTGGAACAAAATATCTTTAAGGTTCCTTCCAGCCCAAACCATCCTATGATTCTGTGATTCTGTCTTGCTTTTACTTTACTAGGGTAGTTAGTTAAAAACATATCTGTGAAGGAAAGCCCTTCCAAATGAAGAAAATGAAAGATATATTTAGAGAGAAAATGGCTACCAGGTGAGAAGTCTGTAGAAGCAGCTCTCTGTTTTTTAGCTAGTTTCTAGACTTTCCAAAGACTATCCCAAAAGCTGCTGGGGTGCTTGTTGGATTGAACTGAGTAAATTTTAAATTAATATGTAGATGAAATCATGGGATAGTGAAAGATGGAACTGTGGCCACATCTCAAAACCACTTCTCACTTCTTTCAGTGAAAAAGGTTTTCAGTCATGCTTTTCATCCACTGACACAGACACCACACAGACCTAGCTTGTTCCTGCTGGCCAGATTGCCTTTGTAGGCTGACTCCATCCCATGCAGTAGCTGGTCTGCAAAGTTGGAATGCTGAAACCTGCAGCTCTGAATGAGCTCCTGAATCAATAATCATATGCCAGTAACACCACCTAATTACTGAGAAGATCTCCTTTAGCTGACTGAACATGAGTTCATTTGCCTTAGGACATTTCATCTAGTGATTGTATTACATTATTGTATTATTCAGACCATATAGGTAACCTTACTACACTAATTAAATTAATTAAAAATAGTTATGTAATTACTAAAGCATGAAACTGGCCAGTGCTGTCTGTGTTAGCACAGCCTGCTGTATGATCTGGGCTTTGAACTGTATTTTATCCAATATAGCTCAAACAGGGACTGAGATTTCACGTTTTTCTCCCAGAAGGCTGAAAAGGGCATTTGCACAGGGACCAGAAGTTTTAATTTAATTAAAAAAGAAAAAAAACTTTGTTGTCGTTGTTGTTTGTTTGGGTTTGTTTTTTCTTTTTTTGGGTTTTCTTTTTTTTTTTTTTTCTCCCTGTGGATGACAAGTTGGTGACAGATCAAATTCTTCCTTTCCAAAAGGGATGCCTCTGTTCTTGAAATGTACAGGAGTGGCACTGCTGGTGTTTGAGCCAGGAGTACCTGCATCACCCACCTCCTGTGGATAGAGACTTGGGGTGTAGGGTCGCCCCCAAGGTCGAGCTGAGCCAAAAGCAGCCACAGCCCTGACCCAGGCGCTGCTGTAAACCCCAGCCCACTGTGACCTTCCCTCCCTCCTTTCTTCCGTCTTGAGGTCTCACAGCAAGGGAGTCGCTGGAATGGCTGAAATCCTGGAGGACGACGCCCTCTGCAGCTCGCTCCCAGTTTTGTTCGGCATCTGCAAGAGAAATGACTTGTTTGGTTTTTGTTTTTTGGAAATACTTGCCGCTGTAGTTTTGAAAAATCAGTGTATCTTTCTACACTTGGGAGAAAAGGCGTTTTCCCTGATTTTCTTTGCCCAAAGGCTTCTTTTAAAATCAATGCTTCTGGCAAATGATACATACCTGTTCCCTTTTCATTATGTCAGCAAAACCTATAATGTGTTTATTAATATTCATAATGATAGAGACTGGAATCGGGAACTAGAACTTTTTTTTTTTTAAATTTTGAGATGTTTTCTTATGTCAAGAAAAATCCTGTAACTATTTTACCTTGATATTTTGTTCCTTATTTTCATGCTGAATCTCAGTACCAGGAGGTTGTTAAATATAGGCTTCTGTTTGATTTTCCGAAATAGACAAGTATGAGAACTGTAATTTAATTTCAGCATGGATTTCAAAGGTACTTCTTTTGAACCTTGTTTTTTCTCTAAGTCAGTGATATCAGGCTAGATCAAATATGCTCCAGTGGGCAGGGTGTGGAGAAATGAGCCAAAATGAATCATTTCCTACATAAGCAATTTTTTCTGTGTCTAGACACCTGATAACTCGCCTAAAGCCCATCTTTGTTAGCTGGTTATTCTCCAGTGTTCTCAGAACTTTTGTGTGAGCCTTAAAATCTTTCATCCTGTGTGTTTGCTTGTTCCATGTTTTTTTGAAAATCTTAAAGGGAAAAAGATCTTTCTCTAATTTTAAATTTTATAATTCAATTCTGGACAAGATTCTAAGTATCTCAGCACATGCAGATTTGATAGTAGGCTCAGAATCACATTTGCTCTCATTTAATTCTGTGAGCAGACAGGTACATTCAATCAATGAAGTTATATGCTGATAATATACTCTGAAAAGCTGTTGATGATAAGGATTCACCCACTGACATATCTTTTATGACCTTGATATCAGCAAGTTGTTTAAATGAATGTTTATTGTGTACACAAGAAGAGTTACAGACACATGGGCTCTACACATATCTTCACATGGTTCAGGTTTGGCTTCTGTGTGCTCCACTGATTCCAAGAAAACCTGAATGGAGTCAGCACAGGACTCCTCTGCTCGCCCTCCTTCCTGTCCAGCACCTTCCCGTCACTGGACAGGAACAGAAATGATGCTATTTTGAGGAATTGGGACAGAAAGAGGGGCTACTGTGCTCCATGCCTGCTAAAAACAGTTAATTATAAAGAGGGGTGTCCTGGTTTAGGGCAATTTTAGGAGAAAATCCTCTAAAGGGGTTTTCTCTAGAAAGGAAATTCAAGTGGCCTCTCCCCCAAGTGGGTCGGGGAAAAAACTTCCTCAGAGAAAAGTGGAAAAAACTGTTTATTTAACAGGCAAAGCATTCACCAGCACAAAACAAACAAACAAAAAAACCCCAATATTAAACAATAAAAATGCAGAGGAGGAAAGAACAAAGTGTGAAAACAAACTGTGGGCTTCTTCATCCCCCCTCTTCGCTCTCAGAACCCATCTTAAAGGTGCAAAATCTTATTTTCTGAGCTACACAGATGAATGGGGATAACGAGCATCATAAAGTCAACCCAGGACAAGGGGTTTATAATCACTTTGTAAATAATGCAGCAAACTGAGAAAGTGTTTATAAATTGGTTTAAGTAGATAAAGATACAAGAGACTCTTCTGGAGCAATTTTCTCCATGCTGGAGACATTTAAATGTATACTTGCAATAATGGAGATTAATATATCCCACAGGAAATCTATTGGAGATACATAGATGAACTGGGAGGCCAAAATGATAAAATTGCAGATGTTGCTGTGTTTGTCTGGCATCAAAAATTACCCTGTCCCACCCTCTCATGGCTGGCATCACCTTCAGGACTGAAGTAAGTATATAGTGGGCATTGGTATGAGAAGATGGACACTGTCTGCTTAAGGGCGTGTTGTTATGAAGATATTTCTTTTTTAAGATTTCCACAGGTGGATTTTTGCTACTAGATTGTATTGCCAATTGAATCTGGTTACCTTAAGATCAGTAAACAGAAAAATTGTTGCTTTAGTCTTTAATGTTTCATACACAAAACATGGTGGCAGACATATCTTATTAGAGTCAACTTGGTACGGTATTTCTCCAGTCTTGAATGAAATAGGAGCACTAGAAAAAGTATTTTAGAATACTTATGAAATATACAGATATTTAGAATTACAGTATTTAGAATACTTATGAAATATATAGATCTGTAGAACCTTTCAGATTTACATAAATTTGAGGCCACATCTTCACTGATCACAGATCATTCCTGTAAGTATTCAAAAAATGGTACAAAAGACATGGGAAATTAAGTGTTGATTTGTCTCTTTTTTTTTTAATACAGTAAAACCCTAATTTGCACTCAGAATGTACAGTCAACAAACAAATCTTAAATCTAAATTACTAAAATATTTTCCAGCACAGTTTTAGGATTATTCAAACTGGGGAAATGGTCAATTTATAAAAAAGTGGGATTTGCAAAGGTAAAGCACCAAAAAAAAACTTGGGTAAATTTGAGGGTGGGAAAGCAATGACAGCATATCCAGGCTCCAGCCCCTGCACAGTGTTACATTTCTGATTAATTAAAATGTTTCTGCTAATGCATTCATGGCTAATTAATCTGAAAATGGTCAAAGTTCAGTGGTTGTTGTTAGACTTTGTGGCCTGGATTTGCTCATGCCTCTGAACTATGTCATTTTCTGTCTGACACTGGTCCCAGCAGCTCTCAGTAAAGACAGCACAAAAGCTGAAGTCCGTACAGACTGGGCTCCAGCATCAAAGCCACAGCTGCTGGTAGAAAGGAGCACAGAATCTGCTTTGTAGGACCTCTTGCAACAGTCAGGAACCTGAGGATTTTCTGAGATTTTGTTCCTGCTAGCCAGTAACTCTAGGGCTCCTGATTATGTGCAGTGTCTTAAAGGATCTTTGAACATAATGGTTATTTAACAAAGACAGTAACTTGGAAAAAAACCCACCGATTTTCCTTTTGTGAATGTAAAAAGGAGATCTTTAAGGGTGCTAATCAGAGACTCTTTCTCCTCTGTGTGATACCACAACATACACAGAATTAAAACCTGTATGTTACTTGTCCATGAATATTAAATTTCAACAGTTCATTAAAGTTGGGGAAAGATGACTGCCATCTTCCCTCTACACACACATTCTCTTTTTCACTGACAGGTTCACCTATTCACCCAAATAATAATTGCCCTTGTAATTTTATTTTTCGTTCCTTTGCAGTGCCTCTCTCTCTTCTCATGGCAACTGTGTCTGTGACAGAGCAGATCTCCAAAGGATGAACTCCCTGGCCAGCACCTCACACCTCCAGCTTGCTGCCTTTGCTCTGGGCACGGTAGGCTGGATCCTGTGCATTGTTTCCATGGGAGTTGTGGAATGGAGAGTGTGGCATGTGGACAACACCACTATCATCTCCTCTGGCATTGCCTGGGTAGGGATTTGGAAAGTCTGCTTCATCAGTTACCTTTACGTCTCACCTGGCTATAGAGAACAGTTTTGCCATAAATTCAGTGGCTATGACTCCTTCATCCCCCAGGAAATTTATGCTGCTCAGGGTCTCCTGTTGATCGCCATGTTCCTGGGCTTGCTGGGACTGGCTGCTACAGTATTTGCTCTGAGAAATGTGTACATGGGAATCATTCACAAAACTCTCATTGCCCCGTTCTTCCTGATGGGTGGTTTCTTCTACATATTTGCTGGTCTGTGTGTCCTGATTCCTGTGAGCTGGAATTTCTATTCTGTAACTCACAACCAGAGCATAGCTTTTCCTCCTTCTTACTACATGCCCTCCAGTCCAGCAGCGCAGGAAGCTGGTGCTGCCATTCCTGTTGGGATTGTGGCTGTCATCCTCCTGCTGCTTAGTGGGACGTTTTCTCTCTCATACAGATTTCCCATGATCACAAACAATATCACAAAATCCTGACAGGACAAACCCTCCATGCTACTTTAGAACAAGAGCGTAGTTAAGAGATAAGGACAGCAGCATGAGTGGTTGTAAAGTTAAGGATCTGCAGAATTTAATTTTATTTTATAGTAGCCAAGCTATTTTCTTATATGAACCAGTTGAGTCACCATCTTAGTACTTACTTATTACCAGAGAGATAACTTTGTCTTTGAGATAACTGCTGTTGAGCAGCAAATGTGATTCAATTTTGCCAGTTGTCCTCTTTTGTATATACAAACATTATTGATTAATTTTTTTTAATGTAAAATATTTACCATGCTCAAAGAGCTGACTTCGAATGAACTGTCCTGTAAGAAAAATGTGAAGTAACGTATTACATGTGAATTTCTTTCCTTGTCAGAACTAAGCTCTTTTGTTGTTTATTTAGTTACATCTGTAGCAAAGTACCTTTCATGACAAGTCAAGACTTTTTAAAACCAGTAATATGACTGTCATCATGGTTGTGTCAACTGAGTCTTCCCTGAATTGTCTAAGAAATGTCTTGCCAGTTTCTCTTCTTCCTCTAGGGCACATAAAGAGCCATTCCTTTATTGCTTCTGTTTTTCTTTCAAGCTATTTGCATTTTATGTTGCAACATGTTTGCCTGTGGGGAAGGTGCGCTCTTTAGTTCCTAACTGAGGCAGAGCCAAAAAGTCTGCAAGTGTTTGCTTCTTCATCTGACACTTCACTGAATCCAAATGTATTGCAAAAGACGGAAATAACTTGTACAAGTTATTACAAAACTAATGTCAAAATCAGTGCTCTCACTAACCAGGAATACTCAGTGCAACTTTCAGGGTATGATTCATCTGATGTAGAAATCGATCTCCAAACCGGTCACTTCAGGTTCTGTTTATAATCAATGTAGACACAAAGACTGCCTTTCCCCAAGGTGCCTAGAATGGCCTGGAGATCACATTCTCCCTAAAACCCTTTTTCTCTTAACCCACTGTAATGGCCATAGTAACCACAGTTGTTAACTGGGGCACATACAACCAAACTTCACCTAAGAAAAAAAGAAAGAGAAATGTCCCAAATACTGCAATAAGGACAGTTTAAAGAAAAAATCAAGTTTAGAGATTGGATGAATGAGCCAACAGTGTTGACAAACAGATGATCTCTTGAAAGAGATGTTACTACATTTTAAAATAAATGCTACAGAAATCTCAGTAATTTAGTTTTACTCTTAATTGTCCTCCATTTTTAAAAATACTCATGGATTCAGAGAAAGAAGAAAATAAATTTTTTTTAGAATGTAATAGTTTTTGGACATTGCAAGACAAGCCAAAATGCCAACAAATCAGGACATCTTGCTGGTGGCTGTTACGAGCCCAGATTGTTCTAGCAGTCCAATTTTTCCTATACATCTTCCCCTGGGCTTGACTTTGCTGTACTGTCTGATGATACAGAAACTCCACAGCACCTTCATTTCCTCTCCAGACTCTTCTGAAAAAGCAGTTTATCTCATCATTGGTAATCTTTTCATTGCTGCAAGAATCCATCTTTCAACTGTTTATGATGCTGTAAAGCACTTTCAAGTGGTGTTTCAGTGAAGGCAGTTTAATATCTTGTTTCTTATACAGTGTTTCCAGTTTGGTTTCTAAAGTACATCCTCTACAATATTGGAAGGTTTCAGTTTTAAAGGTACAAATCAATGGTTGTCAGTCGTACTGTCATCTCTTCCCTCAGGGCCTACAATAATGTTAGATTATATCATATTATACTCATAAGGAAAAAAAAAGATCTAGCCATGTGTTTATACCACTAGTAAACTTATTCTAGTAGTAAACTACCAATATTCCCTGTCAAGAAATTACAACTTTAAGAGAAAATTACTGATTCTTCAATTCTTTTTGAGTTAATTTATGCACAGAAATGTCAGCAACTCCAGCTGTATTTGTTAACTATACTCATTAAATCATTGGGTTCATTTCACTAAAGAAAAAGGGACAAACATCAGCAGGGACATGCCACATTTCTGTGTTGCTGCCACTGCTGCTTCCACTGAGAATTATATTCATCTGTACTGATGTGTGGCTATGAAACATCGGTTGTGTGTCAAACATGACTAGATGATGAGGAAATTCCTCAGCTACACACTGGAATAGATTACCTAAGGAGATGTATGGATTTTAAAATAAAGTTTTGTCAAAAAAGAGTTTAGGCAAATAGTGCCAGGAAGACTGTAGGTATGAGTGAACCCATCTCAGGACAGAGGGCTTATCTAGATGGAACTCTTGGTATCCTTTCCCAGTCTCTCAATAGTCTCAAGATTCAGATTCTATGTGGATATATGGCAAAATATAATCTATGTTCAAATACTAGTCTATGTTAAAACTCCAAGTCCTTCTCTGAACAAAAAATAGGAAAAAAAATCTTACAGAATCATGGAATCATTTAGGTTGGAAAAGACCTCTGAGATAATCGAGTGCAACCTTTGGTCATCACTTTGTCAACTAGACCATGGCACTGAGTGCTACGTCCAGCTGTTCCTTGAACACCTCCTGGTGACTCCACCATCTCCCTGAGCAGCCCATTCCAATGCCTGACAACCCTTTCAGTGAAGAATTTCCTCCTGATGTCCAGCCTGAACCTCCCCTGGCACGGCTTGAGGCTGTTTCCTCTTGTCCTGTCACTGGCTGCCTGTGAGAAGAGACTGACCCACCTGGCTACACTGTCTTTTAAGGGAGTTGTAGAGAGTGGTCAGGTCACCCATGAGCCTCATTTCTCTAGGCTAATCTTAGCTCACAACAAAGGAGAGGCAAAACTTCCACTCATTTCAATGCATTGAGCCTGTCTGACCTTGATCCATCAGGGCAGTGTGATTCATGAAAATTTAGTGAATGTTTGTATTCATTACAATTTTGATATAGGAGGAAAGTAGAGCCCCTGTGCTTTTCCTTCACCAGCAAGGCGACATCATTTCTTTGTGTATATTTCCATGACACATTTGTTTTAGATTTGAGAAGCTAAGTTACCTTTCAGTAGGTCTGTTTGTTGCCATGTCAAGTGTGCTTACATAGGCACTTTTAGGGGTTGTCTGTAAAATCAGGCAGCTGAAATGGTTTTGGTTTAAAACTCAAAAATGCAAAATTATTTTGGAAGGCTGTTTTTAACCTGGACTGCTTTAGAGACCTGCTCAATAGCCTGGCCTCACACTCATTTGTAGCAGCACAACTGAGGACAGGCAGGAAGCTGTAATGCAGGCAGGAATGAGTGGCCAGGGCTGTGAAGTGGAGAGATAAGGGGCAAAAACCTCCTAAGCAAAATTCACCACAGAATAGATCATATCACAAAGCTCTGTCTCCAGCTTCAGTGCAAACTGGGACCTGCTCCCTCCCCAGTGACAGCACCGCGCCGTGGGGGCTCCACCCTGTCTAGGAATGTCTCCACACTGGCCTCAGTCTACACATAAACCAGTCTCGCTTTATTTTTTCTGAGTTGACAATAAACAAGTACCTTGTGATTCACTCACATGTCTGAATTCACTACTGAGGGAATAATCTGAATACCAAGACCCCCTTTGAATTCTGCTGGGTGATAATGATGAGGCTCCCATCTTTGACCTCCATAACATACTCCTTGGCATTAATTCACCACATCTTCTTAATCTTATTTACATGTCCATTCACAGCCACAGACTGAAAAATATATGAAAATACTTTCAATATTCCTCTAGGATGGATGATCAAATAGAGAATGGAGCTGAGCAGTGCCTAACAGAAAAGCAGCCCCACAGCACAAAGCCTGCTGAGATTTTCCCCCCAGATGAATATGCAATTCAGGACAACTGTCATTTGTGTTTGGGTAGAGGAAGCAGGATGAACTGGAGACATTGTAGTGCTGAGTAGGTCATCAAATTAGTCAGGTAAACAAAATTTTTATTATAGTCAGCAGTTCTAAGTGAAGATGGTCTCAGTTGCAGATTTAGCTGATTAAAAACCATGTTAGGCTCAGAAAGAAATGTCTTTGTTGTCACATGGCTTATGGTATATTACAATGATGAGAAGGAGGGTGTTTTCACTGATATTTTTAGACCTTCGACCATCTTCCGCTCAGAATGGAAAAACTGAAATGTCAGAGCCAATTTCCTCCTCTTTGGGTCATGAAATACTTTAGGACAAAGAGGTTTTGCTTAAAAAAATGTAAGTCTGGCTGGCGTAGTGTTAATGGTAAATTGTTTTCTTAAAATAGGAAACCAATGTACATTAAATTAAGGGTTCCCAGAAGAGACGTGTTCTCTGTGTAAAATATACCTTTTTCAAAACTGAACTGGGATTCCTGTCATTCTTGCCAGCATCTGTATTGTCAAATCCAGTATCAGCTCATAAAAACATATTTTTCAACTGACCTATTTCCCTTTTCACTGCTCAGATAATTTACTGTTTCCCTTGCTTGAGAGGGTTCAATAATTAGCCTGTGCTTTGGAGTGTGCTGGCTCTTAATTACTGTGTCAAAACCAACTGCATGCCAAACAAGAAAATGTAACTGAATCTCATCTCAGAATTATAAACCAAATAAATACTGGCTCACAATTGAGAATGGAGTACAGCATGCAGCATTAATATCCAGTCCACAGAATGTCATATCACTGCCTTCCTCTCAGGTTATATGCAGGAAAGACCAAGTATGAGGTTAATTCCCAGGATGCTACTTTGAATAAGCACATACATTCTGACTGTCCAAGGTTACTTCATGTGCAGGCTGATTTTCAGCAGCTGAATACATAGCCCCCATTATAATGTAAATAGGGAAAGGTAAAAGATTAGATCTTGATCTGAAGTAACATTACCAAAGTATTACCAGATACCTGAGATCAGTTGATGAGAAAAGTTTGTACATGCTCACCCAGTTTTCCCCCACGGCCCCAGGAGCGACACTGCAAGTAGGTGAGATGGCATGTGAGAAACAGAGCGAGAGGCACTCATGGTACCCACAATTATGTAGGTGCATTACAGCTGAAATTGAGGGGGAGGGGGCGATCCCTTGAACACCAGAAGTGCTTAAAAAGCCCTGAAGACTACAGAACTGGAAATGAAGCATTCACTGGCTGGGGATGAGATTTGAAATATTGGTGTTATTGCTGAATAGTTTGAAGGTATGGGAATAAAACGGGTCAATATGGAGATGTTTCATCTATCTCTATAAGAACTAGATAATACCCATCCCTGGCTAAAAAAAAATTACTAGATCTTGGGGGAATTTTAAATCACTTAAAGCCAGATCCCTAGTGATCTATCCATACAATGTTGTAGCCATCCACTTACTTGACTTTCAGAAGTCCTACTGAAAAGCTTCATTGGTCCACATGCAACTTCAGAATAATTGATTTCAGTGGACCTCACATCAGAGCTTTAGTATTCCAAATATGTGTAAGATCTGACAGATAAGTTTTCGTTATGACAGTTACCAATTTGTAAAATAAAGATAGTAGCAACTCACAAAAAGGTACAATAATGAAAATATTAAAGCATAATGATTAATATCATGGAAGCCACAGAAAGTATTACAGTAGATCTGCTGAACCACTGATTTTTGTTCGTACTCTGAAGCCAGACTCAGGGATGCAGGGGTCCCCTGGGTGTGTGATGCTGTTACCAAGAGAGCGGAGACAGAAGAGGAATGGTATCATGCAAGGCAAAAGGGGAAAAACTGGGACAGCAAGGGAAAAGAAGGAAGTAAGACAGGGAATGAAAGGGAAAAAGAGGCAGATGGTAGGATGCTATAAAAATAAAAAAAATATTAGTGCTGATTGACATCACAATAATAAATATTTGACTAAAAAGTGATTTTGTCAAATCTGGAAAAAAAGGATAGACAAAAAAGGAAGAATCATATTTCAAAGAGAAGCCAAAATGAACAACAAAAAAAAAGTCACATGAAAAAGGGAGATAGATGACACAGAAGGCAACACTGCAAAACAGCAGAGAGGGGCCCACCACACCCACATCTAACCACAGCAGCTTTGGCAGAGTCCTCCTTGAGGACAATGACTTAGATGGGAACTACATCCTTTGCAGAACTGTGGACATCAGGCACTCCACTGATGGAGTGCCAGCAGCAACCACGTGTGCTGAACGCACTCTGCTGCCCAGGCCAGGATGTAAAATAATTTGCTGTACTTCCCTCTATCCACCCATGTACCCTCTACCTTGGATGTGCTTGTCTATGGCATGGCTGTGGCCATTGTCAGAGGTGTCTGCACCATGCCCTGTTTGGTATCACTCTCAGCTGCTCTGCACGAGCTAAGCTGGGCTGGATGCTGGGTGTCACCTCCTGTGTAGCACCAAGCACGGCTTACCAGGGACACCTCTGTCATCTCCTCCAGCACTGCTCATGTGGGAACTGGGAAACCTCAGGGGTCACTGCAGAGTCTCCAGAGACTTTTCAACAAAGGTCTATCCCAAAGGTCTATCACTTAAGCTCAGTGAAGACTTCACACCCTGGAAACTCTGGTTGTTCAGAAGTTTTCACTGGCTGCTACAATTCTGGGAGCACTAGGAATGACCTACAAGCTTTCTTCTAAGAAATAGTTATAAGGGCTGCGCTCAAAATCCACATATCAGCTTTTTCCTAGCTGGGGAGATGTGGAAAATTATCACTGGCCTATGTGTGTTAATCTCTGAGAGCTACAGTTTCTGGTCTGCAATGTAAGCCACGGTGTCTCATTGCCCCCTCTGCCCACGCCAGCCTGGGGCGCAGGAAGCCTCTGCTGCCGCTCCCACCGGCATCCCTTGTCCTGCCGCTCACAGTGGGACCTTTCCTTTAACATAAACATGCCATTGTGCTGGATGCCAAGGCTCCCTCTGGTAAAACAGGCCTCCAATGCCTGTGAGAAATGTGAGGCAGGGCTGCAGCATAAACATTGCAAACCAGTGACTTCATCTGCCCAAGGAGCACTCTGGGTTCAGCTGTGACTCTTCAGTGACATTCATCCACTGCTGTCGGTTCATTCAAGGGAATGGAAATGCTCTATGTGACCAATTATTTTCAGCCAAAGAACTATTTTTTATTAGTTAACTTTAAAACACTGCTGTGTTTCATACGGGTACCTGAGCTCACTCCAGTGTTGCTGATGAGTGTTATTTCTAAAGTGACCTTCTGCATAGGTTGGACTTTTGTTTTTCAGAAATATCTAAATTCAGTGTTCATTTAATTGAATTTTGCCTGCTGCAAGACAAGGCTGCATCAATGATTCCTTTACCAAAAAGACACCTAAACGATCCTTTTTAAATAACATTGTTTTAGAACTAAACTGCATTATTTAGCACAGAGATCATGGCCTACATTACAAACAATATTTGCCCTGATTAAGTATAGATTTAAATATTTTAACCTATGCTAGGAATAAAATGGGATTGTTGAAGCCACTATACTTTTTAAATGTAAGGTTTCAAACGAACTGGTATGATATCCCTCTGGAGGAAAGCGCTGAGCACATGCCAGTTCATCCTATCTTTCCGTGAGCACACACCATGAAAGCATGCTCCATGAGCCTAACAATGGGATTAGTCACAAGAACCTTAGTACCTTATCTTCTTTCTACTATTTCTCAGAAATGTTTGTATCCACCAGAACATCTCTCTATAAATAGCTTCATTTCCAGTGGTAACCCATGAATTCTGAGACTTACATTTTACAGCTGTAAATAGTAAACATTGCTTGGTGTGCTAATAGTTCAGAATTCCCAAATGATCCTGGTGATGCTCAATGCCAATACTGATGTTCACTAAAACTGGAGGCATCTCCAGTGCTTCCAGGGCCCTTCTAGCTACCAGGCTCAGCCCAGACCTCAGAACCTGCTGTTTCTTTTGAAATGCTGCTTGTCAACCCACTTGAAGAATGAATTAACACTACCCATACTCTATGTCAGGAGGAGTTTGGTCCACAAATTTCACCAGCTTTGACGTGAACATTTAAGCAGCAGTCTCATAAAGATCATTACTGATGGTCAGAAAAAGTGGCTGCTGAAAAAAATAATTCCTTGCTTTTCAGAGGCCCAGAAGTCCTTCAGAAAATACATTCTGTAGCTGAAACTTCCTATGTGTGGCAGTAAATATGAAGTACTCTGGAAAAGACAAAAGCAAAACTAACCTGATTTTGAAAACACAATTCAGGCTTTTAGCCTGAAAAATGAATCTTACAGGAATCTGATTATGGAAATCACAGGGAATTTACTAAAGTACTCAGCATCTTGCAGGGTTGCTTTTTAATTTGTCTAAAAGTGGTGAGTTCTGATATGCAAAACTGCCTAAGGATATATTGTAAAAACTTCTTGGTTTAAACTAAACAAAATACTAGACACTTTGCAGAAAACTAGCAGAAGTCCATACCACCTGAATTCTCCATTATTCTATTTGCAAATCATGTTTCTAGAAAATCTGTCAAGGAACTCCAATTCTTTTTAAATTATCATTATTTTAGTGTCCACTATGATACCTTAAGAGATCTAAGATTTTTTCTTGTCTAAATAACCCATGCAATCTGGAGATCACACAAGCATATCACCAGTGAAGGGCAAGCCACTTGAGGCATAGTAGAAGAGCAACACTGGATAGAGGAACAATAAAAAAAAGTCATGAGGGGTAAAGAAGAAGAAACTTGAGGGAGTCACTGAGGACAAAACTGTGAGGGAAGAATTCAGAAGGAAGACAAAAAGAGTAAGTTACACAGAGAGAGAAGGTGGCTGGCCTGTAATTTCATGGCTGAGAGAACACCTAGCACTCCAGCCTGGAGAGCATAGGGCAGGTACATGTGACAGTGAAGAATGCAAGCAACTTCAGATTTATATAACATGTATAAAATATGTATTTTTAGTACACAGGAGCCTTGGCAGTTCCTGTCCTTATATTAGTATTCATGTGCCTAAGCCTTTCACAGGAGTTAACTTTTGGAATTACAGGGATTTGTAAACTGATGGCAAACATCTTATTTTAGATGACTAACATCATCATCCTGAGAAAGTATATCCATGTACTCCCAATTAATAGCTTTCTCTGGCCATTCACTGCTGATGAAGTATGCTGCAATAGGAAGATTTAACCCCAAGCCCAGTTTAATCCTTTGTTTACATAAAGTCTTAGAAATCATGCTCAGTTACTGGAAAGCCAGCAGAGGAAGTCCACATTAACATACCCTTTTACAAATGTTCCCTCTGATTAATTCAGGGCTAACACAAAAAATTCCCAGTGAAAAAGAGCTCCTTGTCTTTTAAAGCAAAAACAGTTTTTAGTAGAGTGGATAGACCAGATAGGAGGAGCTTCTGCTTTCAAGCTTTTATTAATCACAAACTTTTTTGTATCAGTCCACTTTGGCAGATTGGTATTGGTGACCAAAGTCTGGTTTAGGAACCACAAAAATGCTGTTAGCCAGCTCCTGTGGTAAGTGATTTAATTTCTGTGCAATGCCAGACACACAACTGTTGGGAGATGCATTCATGTCTGCAGCACTCAGAAAATTGTTTGCATTACTCAGACAACACCTGGAAGGCTGAACCAAGGATTGGTGATTTAATACCATTAAAAGTAAGCAAGTAGCTACAGATACCAGCTTGGTTTCAAGACAGGCTGCCTTTTTGCCAAATCATCACTGGGAAAAAAATTATCAATTGACATCATAAAATGAAACCAATTAACATTAGTTGGGAAACTGAGTCTTGTCCTGTAATGGATAAACATAAAGATTAAATATTCCTGAAAACTCTACTAACCTTGGTTCAGCCTTCTTGGAGTAACCACCTGGCCATGAGATTATGAAAAAAGAGCCCAGCATGTTGTTTGTGATTTCTGTGCTAGTCATTTGAATTGTAAAATTTAAAAGGAGATCATCTTGACTGAGAAACTTTCTACTCCCATGAAAGGCATGAAAGAAAATATTTTTCTTACAACTTAAGCAAAATTGTTCAAAAAGAAATATGGCTCTTAAAATAATTTGGTCAAGTGTTTTAGACCACAGATGCAATTGCTGGACTGAGCACTTGCAATGGCCATCCATGACAGATTTCCTTAAGGGAAATCATCATAACATAGTTTGGCTTGGAAGGGATCTTTAAAGCTTGTCTTTCCAACCCTGCTGCAAGGATCAGGGACATCTTCAATGAGATCAGGTTGCTCAGAGACCCATCCAACCTGCTCTTGAATGTTTCCAAGGATGGGCACCACCTCTCTAGGCAACCAATTACTGTGTTTCACCACCCTCAATGTAAAAATCTTCTTCCTTATCTCTCATCTAAATTGATCCTCCTTTAGTTTAAAACCACTGCCCCTTGTCCTATCACAACAGGCCCTGCTAAATCGACCTTCTAAATTCTCCGTGTTGATGAAGTTAAAGTTTTCCAGTTAAATATCTCAACTGAAACCTTAGGATAGTAATTTGAGGATTTTTTAGAGATGCAGCCCACTAGAGTAAAACAATAGTGCAGCTCATTTGTGGATGTTGCATGGTTCAGACTCTGGAGAGCCCCATATTATTTAAAAGAAATTTTCTAAAAGTTTTTATCATTTGTTATATAATCCTCCTGTCTCTACAGGAGTTATTGCCCACCAAAACTGCCCTATGAGAGCTGCTGCCACGGAGAGAGCAAGGATACAGTTGGACCACTTTGCTCTGTGGGATATCTCCAGCAATGAGTTTCAAAAATATCTCATTTTACCTAGTGGGAGGAATCCTAACCACCTTTTCCTTTCAGCTGTTTCAATGCCAGTAATCTAGAGTTTCATGAGTATTTAAAAATCAAGGCATTTCTTTTTCTCCTGAATTCAAATACTCCTCCAGTCCAGGAGGAAGGTTCCTATTCAGGCAGCTGGGGATGCTGTTTTATCTCCTAATGTCCCACAGTTTGGAAAGCAAAACTTGGTGCATAGACTTTGTTGTGGCCATGTCAAGTATTTGCAGGTTTTTAGGTTAGCTGTGATTTCCATGGCTTAACTCATGTATATGTCCACTGTGTATACCACAACTTTGTGTTTATATTCACCTTCCAGAATGTATGAGGATAAGAAAAAAACTAATTAAAATAACCTTTCTCTGTCTGGGACCATCCTAGAGTGATGTTGTGCATTGCTACTAAGATTCTGCAGTTTCTTTGGGGCTGCCCCCATGGCATGGGGAAGGGGGCTGCAAATACCAGGAACCTGACTGGAGATAGGCTCACGGGGCATCCGTGGGGCCTGCAGCGAGAAGACAAAGCTTTCCTGCCGATAGCTTCAAACCATGTGTAAGGCTAGTAATTGGGGTGTTCAGTCTAGGAAAATAAACAGGTATGTCTGGGAGAAAGGCCTATGGAAAGGGAGCAGTGTGAAAGCTGGGGGCTCTGGTGGCACCCTNACAGCGCTGCTGCCGGCGGCCGCCAGAGGGCGCGCGGGAACAGCGCCGCGCCCGCCCCGCCCCGCCCGCCGCAGGGCGCGTGCCCGGCGGAGCCCGGGGCCGTGTGCGTGCGCGCAGCGCTCTGAGGGAGCGCCAGGCAGGGCAAAGGAATTCCTTTATATTCCTTTATATTCCTTTATCTTCGCAGCCGTGTTTGCCCCGCTCAGGCCCCGCAGAGCAGTACGGCCCCCATGGGATGGAAAGAGTCTCTTTCCTCGGGGCAGCTGGGAGTGCCGGATGGAGGCTGGCCAGGCAGGCAGGCGGGAGCGCTGCCCTCGCACCCGGAGGCAGCGCCGCTCCTGCCGGGGGTGCGAGCTCCAGCCGCCCTGCTCAGGGGCTGCCGCTCGCCGCTGCCCACAAACTCTCGGGGACACCAGAGACCGTCCGGACAATTAAAGGTGATCTATTTTTACCACACCCCCACAAACCCTTGAGGAGACAAGGCCGCGCAGCATGTGAGGGTGCATCACTTGAGGTGGCCAGAAAGAGGCTTTCAGAAATCATAGAATGGGTTTGGGTTGGAAGGGACCTTGAAGATCCCTTAGTTCAATCACCCTGCTGCAGACAGAAACACCTTTCATTAGACCACGTTCCTTGGAGCACAACCCATCCAACCTGGCCTTGAACACTGCAGAATGGGGAATCCTCAGCCCTTCTCNAAGGGAAATCATCATAACATAGTTTGGCTTGGAAGGGATCTTTAAAGCTTGTCTTTCCAACCCTGCTGCAAGGATCAGGGACATCTTCAATGAGATCAGGTTGCTCAGAGACCCATCCAACCTGCTCTTGAATGTTTCCAAGGATGGGCACCACCTCTCTAGGCAACCAATTACTGTGTTTCACCACCCTCAATGTAAAAATCTTCTTCCTTATCTCTCATCTAAATTGATCCTCCTTTAGTTTAAAACCACTGCCCCTTGTCCTATCACAACAGGCCCTGCTAAATCGACCTTCTAAATTCTCCGTGTTGATGAAGTTAAAGTTTTCCAGTTAAATATCTCAACTGAAACCTTAGGATAGTAATTTGAGGATTTTTTAGAGATGCAGCCCACTAGAGTAAAACAATAGTGCAGCTCATTTGTGGATGTTGCATGGTTCAGACTCTGGAGAGCCCCATATTATTTAAAAGAAATTTTCTAAAAGTTTTTATCATTTGTTATATAATCCTCCTGTCTCTACAGGAGTTATTGCCCACCAAAACTGCCCTATGAGAGCTGCTGCCACGGAGAGAGCAAGGATACAGTTGGACCACTTTGCTCTGTGGGATATCTCCAGCAATGAGTTTCAAAAATATCTCATTTTACCTAGTGGGAGGAATCCTAACCACCTTTTCCTTTCAGCTGTTTCAATGCCAGTAATCTAGAGTTTCATGAGTATTTAAAAATCAAGGCATTTCTTTTTCTCCTGAATTCAAATACTCCTCCAGTCCAGGAGGAAGGTTCCTATTCAGGCAGCTGGGGATGCTGTTTTATCTCCTAATGTCCCACAGTTTGGAAAGCAAAACTTGGTGCATAGACTTTGTTGTGGCCATGTCAAGTATTTGCAGGTTTTTAGGTTAGCTGTGATTTCCATGGCTTAACTCATGTATATGTCCACTGTGTATACCACAACTTTGTGTTTATATTCACCTTCCAGAATGTATGAGGATAAGAAAAAAACTAATTAAAATAACCTTTCTCTGTCTGGGACCATCCTAGAGTGATGTTGTGCATTGCTACTAAGATTCTGCAGTTTCTTTGGGGCTGCCCCCATGGCATGGGGAAGGGGGCTGCAAATACCAGGAACCTGACTGGAGATAGGCTCACGGGGCATCCGTGGGGCCTGCAGCGAGAAGACAAAGCTTTCCTGCCGATAGCTTCAAACCATGTGTAAGGCTAGTAATTGGGGTGTTCAGTCTAGGAAAATAAACAGGTATGTCTGGGAGAAAGGCCTATGGAAAGGGAGCAGTGTGAAAGCTGGGGGCTCTGGTGGCACCCTCAGCGTCAGCCGCCTGCTCTCTCGGGCCGAGCGCCGTGATTCGCTTACCGGGTGTGGCGCTGCAACGCCGCAGACCGCCCTGGCGGAGCTACAGGGCCTCTTCCCCACCTTCTCCCCAGAGAGAGGCA
>VWZP01004435.1:1012385-1029727 GCA_013396995.1 Dicaeum eximium | reverse complement strand
GCCGCTCCTGCCGGGGGTGCGAGCTCCAGCCGCCCTGCTCAGGGGCTGCCGCTCGCCGCTGCCCACAAACTCTCGGGGACACCAGAGACCGTCCGGACAATTAAAGGTGATCTATTTTTACCACACCCCCACAAACCCTTGAGGAGACAAGGCCGCGCAGCATGTGAGGGTGCATCACTTGAGGTGGCCAGAAAGAGGCTTTCAGAAATCATAGAATGGGTTTGGGTTGGAAGGGACCTTGAAGATCCCTTAGTTCAATCACCCTGCTGCAGACAGAAACACCTTTCATTAGACCACGTTCCTTGGAGCACAACCAATCCAACCTGGCCTTGAACACTGCAGAATGGGGAATCCTCAGCCCTTCTCGTCAACCTCTTCCAGTGCCTCACCAGCCTCACAGTGAAGACTTTCTTCCTAATACCTAATCTAAACCCAGTCTCAAATTGAAGCCATTCCCCCTTGTCCTGTCACTACATGATCTTGTAAATTGACTCTCCATCTTTCTTGTGGGCTCCCTTCAGAAGAGGCTCCTGGAAGATCCCTTCTCTTCTACAGAGTGAACAACCCCAGTTCCTTCAGGCTTTCCTTGTAGGAGGAGAATCCCTGTAATCAGCTCAGTGGTCCCTCTCTGGATTTGCCCTAACAGGTCAATACCCTTCCTGTGCTGGAGACCCCAGACCTGGATTCATTTCTCATAAGACCAAGATGCTGGAAAACTGGTTTTACTGGCTACATCTCTTCAGCCCTTTTTTTCAGAGGTCCAATAATTTCAATAATACTTGTTGTGTTTTTTTCCTGACATATTTTCTCCTATTCCACTCACTTTGAAGTTCTAGCACTTCTAGAAAGTCCATTTCAGAAATTCATCTGACTGCATTTATACCAGGCTGAGACTATGCAGGATTTGAACCATGCAATACCTTGCTGCACAAGCTGGAGCCTTCCTGGGGTGCTTGCTTTGTTCCCACACTGCTATTCAAAAGGATGTTAGTGTCACTTGAAAAACCCATGTTCCCATATTTTACGAGCTGGTATTGCTATGTGTGTATCACAGGGCAGAATTACATATAACACTTGCAGGGTTCTACTCTGTTACACTGAGAAGGAAGTTTAGAGGTGTGGGTCTAACACAGGAACAGCACTGTACCCTAATGTTGGTTTAGTTCTTGTGAAAACTGCATTTGAGTCTGGCACATGATAGACCACTGTCAGCTGCAGCCTGAGCTGGGACAGCGACTTGCATGATAATTTATTGATGTAGCTATGAAGGATATGCTTATTTTACAGCAAGTCTTTTTAAATTACTAAATTATACTACTGGGGCAAAATAATTATGATTATTGTGAAAGATTTTTTTTTCTTTTTCAGTTTTGTTGGCAGACACTCTTTGTCTTCTGAAGAACTCATTTCCTTAATGCCGAAGAGGTTTTTCTCCTTTCTCTCTTTAATTTTCCTGGTGATTAACATTGTTTGGTAATTTCCCTTCAACAGCACTCTCACATCTCCAGCAGTTCAGGAGATCAGATACTACAAAAACTGTGTCCTGAGAAACACACTGTGTATCACATGCCAAACTCTTGTTTCAGGTTGTTCACATTTGAATCTGTCTGATGAAGTTAATCTGGAGGAGGGCCTGGACAGGCAGTGATGAGATGTTTGGATTCAGTTTCAACATAAACCATCAAATGACATCTCTTATGCCAGTAAAAGGAAACCAACCTGAGAAGCCTTCTGGTAAAGACTTCCTTCCTTTGGAGAGTTTATAGAAAGGAAACAAAATAAACCTAGCCTTTTATTTAAAAATAACTTGTGGTTCTCTCACAGACACAAATAAAAACAGCCTTGACCAGGTAGGAAACACCTGATTTTTAATATCCTCTCTAATTTTAAATCTATCATTAAGGTATGTGGCTAGCAGAGTATAAAATCCACTTTAAGCTCTATGATAAACATTCAGAAGGATTTATATAATTAGATATTACAGAACTAAGATAACACAGCTATCAAAGACAGCTAATAAGTTGCCCTTTGGTCTGCCATTTAAACCCATACTATTTGAGCTGCTGTCATTCCACACTGATGTAAGGAAGCTGGGAGAGGGGGCAAGCTGCACAGTACACTCTACTCAGACAGTTTGGGATGGCATTTTTCAAAACATTCATGGGTAATTGATCTTCAATTGCATTTGACCAGAAGCTTTCCTTTTTCTTGAACTGCAAGGCAGTATTGGGCACCTAAATATGTAAGTTCCCTTCCACTCCACCTTTAAGGATTTTATATAAATGAAAAAATCAAAATCCAGTTGGGGTGGAAAAGAAAAATTCCTTAGCAGGTAACTAACTACTTAATAGGTAATCCTTAAGTAAGAAGGCAAAAACTAGATATGCAAAACTTATTCTGCCCTCAAAATGAATGGTGCTACACCTACTTTAAATGCCATGACAGCTCTCATTTGGATCAGTGCTACCCCAAAATTGGCTTTCTAATAAATATCTACAAAGCCAGAAAAAAATTGCAGTCCTGTGCAGCAAGAGGGAGTGTTTGCATTTACACAGGTATGTGTTGTGCCCTGACTAGTAGCACAAACATTTTTTCTGGCTGAAAATTTTCATGCTTGGTTTGGGTTCCAAAAAAAGAGATGGATATGGAAAGAAGAAACTTAAAGTAACGTGAATTCTGGGAAAAGATTTTAGATCCATACATAGGCAGATTTCAGGAAATATAATTATATGAAAGATGACAAAACACATAATATGAAAAACAGAATTAAAACAACAAACAGCCATGAAAGAGGTAAAGTTTATATTCTTTGCTCATAATTTTCAAATATGAGTTGGTTACTAAAATGTAAATGTAATTTACTTGCCCCTGTGAGTGGGCAAATAAAGTTCCTATTGAACAACTTTGAGGACTGTGAGTGATACTGCAAACACATAAAAAATATTTTATTTTCTTGCAACCAAGAAATAAATGCCCACAATCAGTATTAGTAATTAAACTGGTTTGTTTTTAAGTGGCATGTGTATGCCAATTAATGATAATAATTATTGTGCTGGTTTTTACTTCAGTGCTGCCATCAGTATCCGTTTGGTTGTTTAGCTTTCATAAAGACTTCTGAGTGTTTCCTTGCAATAGAGGCTATTTCCTTTGGACAGATAGCTACTTACCTGCAGTACCAGGAGCAGCCAAACTGGAGGCTGTGGTTTGTGAATCATACCCCTGTCTTTGCCTCCAGCATCACTTGAGTAAGAATATGGAAAATCTGTTTCCCTAAGAACTAGAGGTGCCTGTGGAATCTAATGTAGTGCGTTGCCTTGATTTTCATGTCAATGAGATATTCTTCCCTCTAGAAATGCATTCATGTTCTGTGCACATTTTGTGGGAAGATAGGAATACTTTTCAGCTTCTCCTCCTGGAAGGTATTTATGAAGATGTTTCTCAAAACCAGTTGGATTTGAACACGTGAGGGAGGAGGAATGTCGCTTCTGGTCTCTTCAAATTGGAATTTCTATTCTGTTGTAAACAATGAAAGTATCTCCTTTCCTCGTCCTTTCCGCCTGCCCTCCATCCCAGCCAGGCAGGAAATTGGGTTTGCTCCTCCTCTAGGGACGCTGTTTGGCTTTGTGTGGCTTACACAGGGGATCTTTCTTCAATAACCAGCCAAGTCTGCCGTGGAGACAAATCCCGTGCTCGCAGCACCTCCGTTATTAATCAGTGGGGCACACTCAGTGCCAGCAGCTGGTTGCAGGAAGTACTTTGGCCTGTGATCCTGTGTGGATAGGTAATACTTGAGTTAGCTGAGAACAAGTAAAACTGATGGTTGGAAGTCACAAAACTTGTTTTTGCTAACCAGTTTGCAGGGATTTGGCAGTGTGATTGCCAGCTGCTAGAGCTCGACTGAGGTCACCTTCTCTTTGTATATAAACATTAGTCATTTACTAAAGAATGCAGAAAACAGGTGTTCAGTGTTCATTGGTAATCTGTTCTTTCAAAGGGATGCTGTAAGATAGCACCTGACATAGAACAATTCCTTGTATGCCTGCTGTTATTAACATAAACACACTTGCACTGTTACTTAGGCACTGCCATTGGTATGCATACTACAGAAAAGATAAACAAAACGACAGATGCTTAAGCCAGATGAAATTACAATTAAACTAATGACAGACAAAAATAAAGGAAGTGTGGCAGGAAAATGTGAAAGAACATAGAAATCATTGCAAGCTATGCTTTTTTTTTTTAATGCTGTTGTTTTTAAAGAGTGTTCTGCATTTTATGGCCAGTATGAGAATGGAAGATTGAAGCTGCAAACTATTTTCTGTATGGATTTTGAAATGCAGGAGTGCTTCTCTCATACGATGAGAGGCGATATTGAAGACTGAGAAATTTGCATGAAAAAAACCACAGTGATTTGTGGAAAAAGGGAATTAAGCTGTCATCTGAAGTTGTGCCCTCTGGAACAATTTTAAATTAAACCTTCCTATCAGCTTTTAAACTTAACCTTCCTATAAGCTGTAAAACATAGCAGAGCTTCCCATGCTAAGGCTCTGTCTACACTCAAATCTACACATTTAGGTTGACCTGACAGGAACAGCTTTCATTAGATCCCTTCAAACTTATGGGTAGAGAAGTCCAAAATTAAGTTAGGAAAGTATTTAAATAAAATACATCTAAATATGAATGTATTAATAAAAGGTATCCGTTCTTCTACGGTAGACTCTACATTTTCTAAAATCACAGTGATTTTTACATTTTGCTGCTTTGGCAGAACAAGGAGTTACTAGAGAAAAGTCAGGCCTCCCTGCTTTCAATTCATGGACCCACTGAGAATGAGATTCACCACCCAGTACTGACCCACATCTTGCAGCTCTCACACCCCAATGGCACTGCCCAGCTTTTGGTTCCCCACCTCAGCAGTGGGACACAAGGTAAAGGGAAGGGGGAGGGAATGTGTCAGCAGGGAGTGTTGCCTTTCTGCATGGTGCAGGGCAGAGGCTCTAGCCAGAGGGTGCTTTATTCAGTATGGCATCACTGGAGCTGGAGCTGGTCCTGTTCCCTGTGGTTCAGATTTAACAGCTGTGACCAGGAGTGATTGGTTCAAGTCATGTCTCCACATCATCTGAGACATGGATGTTCCATGTGTGTTGACTATACCCTAACAAAGGCCTGTCCTGTCTCATATTAATTCCAATGAGATTATGTGATTTATGGCACCATTGAAAAATTCAGTATAGCTCTAAACTGAAGACACTAGACTTTTATTCTCCCACGTAAAAAGGGGATGCTAAAAATGAGAATGAAGAAACTGAGGTTGCTAATTATTCTAATTATGTTCTAGTATTTAAGGATGGTAGGAGCCTGTTCTGCTGAAGAAAGAACTTGAAAAACCAAGACAAACATGTATAAAATATGATACAGTATTAGCCAGTATTACACACAGTCAGTCAAACTGCAGTCTGACTTTGTGCAGCTATTATCAAATTGTGTTTCAGAGATTTGTGGGGAGCTTTGAAGATGTTACTGAAGCACTCCACTTCAAGACAAGTTACACTGGGATGATAAACATTGAGGAAAATCAATTATGCCAATTCAAGTAATCTCAATTTTCCTTCAGGTGTTCACAAGTACATTTTTAAAATGGAGGTGACAGACAACTACCAAGGAGTTGCAAATTTTTAAAAAGTTTCACACTCACCAAAAGAGTGTGAAACAGTGGGGGTGAACAGAGGAGGAGCACCCTAGCAGAGCTAATGCATTTTTCTGCACTTGTGACAGCATCATTTTCTTTTTGTTACAGATTGTTGTAGCCTTCCAGCCAAAATTATTGGAATTTTTTCCATTGTGCATGAAGCCTTTTTACAATAATTCCATCTATTCTTAGCAAGATGTTATTTAATGTGAATTCTATCTATTGTTAGAAAGTGTTATTGAGAAAATATGATTCTAATCTTGTGACTTTTTGCCTTGATATCAAGAGAGTCACTGCCAAATATGCAGTCATATCTTTTGTTAATAAAAACAAGTTACAGGATCTATTAATAGAGTGGTAATAAATAATGATGTTGCTAGGGGAAAGGATTGTATCTCATTTTACTTCTAGTAAAATGGTACTCCCAAAGGGTCATGATATTAGGAAAATTAGCTGCTGTTAACCTAGTTCATCTGCACACTGTCTCCTAGGGAAAAAAAAACCATGTTGGAATAACCACTGTGGAAAGGAAAATGCCATTTATAAGTTTTTCCAGCCAAAGGAAGAATATGCTTTTATTTCAGCCCTAAAGCATACCACTGACCTCTGCTTCAAGAGACATCTTTTGTTCAATACAGTCCTGTGACTTCGTCATAACGTTGACAACCACAGCGAAGAAAGAAGCCACAGTCAAGAAACTCACAACAGAAAAGAGAACAACACCTGAAGCAGTCATTGCTCATTTTCTAGGTTTTCCTTTATTCTCACCGCAGAACATAGGACACCCTAAACATGTTGACCAAAACTTCAGCAGAGCTTATAGAAAAGTGCATACTAATAATGTGTGCCAGGTGGATGGCAACAGGCAGTTCCAATGGACTACCATAGCTTTCATGCACACAGTTATAACGTCCTGAATAGCATTGTAAATTAATGCTTTCTTTTTCGCTTTCATTTTCCTTTTTTCCCCCCTTCTATGTGACCTCTCTGTTGTTTTGTCAGATCTGATTATGAAATCAAAACAGCATAATCTATAATCCTCAATTCAGGCATAGATTAAAACTATGTCTCACCAGATTTAAGGCACATCATACATACTATTCCATTTTGAGCTTTTTTGATTTGGTTTGGTTTAGTTTTTGTGTTGATATAATTCCAGGAAACATTTAATGGCCTACAGATTTGTTTTCTTCCAGTTGTGTCAGTTATTGGCAAAAGTGGTTTTCTGAGACCTACAAGCCAAGGAATCATTTAGTAGGCATCTTTAGGACAGCCAGGCCTGGAAGCTGGGCGTGGCAGCCTCCCTTCCATTCCATTGGATGTGTGCAGGATGCTGGCAACTGTTAAAAGGAAAAAGAAGCAGTCCGTCAACTTTCCCCTGCAGAAATTTCCCTCTGGCAATCTCAGTGTCAGCATTTGTGAAGGAAACACATGCAACCCTTAGACCTGCAGTCTGTTGTCAGTGGCATTGCTCAGTGCCATGCCAGTCATACAGGAGGGTCTCTTCAGCTGCATATTCAGTGCCATTTTAAACCTTTCAACTTTGATTTTCATAGGACTTTGCATTTTTCCCTTCTGTGCCCAAAACCTGGAAGTGTTTAGTGCATGAGGCAAGACACTGCTAGGAGAAACTCTGGTGATTAAATCAGCTGCTTCCTGTCCCAGAGGACTGGATTGCAGCCCTGTCTTTGCCACAAAGTTCTTCATTCTTTGTGATGATGGACACATTTATAACATGTATGACAACAGCCATTTATAACAGAGAAAACCAAAGGGTAGTATCTTCATTATCCGCTCAGGCAATTCATGGTGTGTAACTCAGTTATAAAAATCCAGAGCTTCCAAAGCAAGAGTAGAGTCAATAGAGAGGAAAATACATTGACTTTGCTAGAGGAGCATGGAAAATATGTTCTTTCTATTTGGAGTCAGACCAAATCTGCAGGGTAATATTTGCATGATGCAAGGAGTAACAGCACAGATCTCTCTGGCACCAAACTGTTTGGAGAATGCTGGCCTTGACATAAGGATTTTTCTGTGCTAATGAGGCATCAAATAAAAAAACAGATTTTTAACCTTGTGTCAGATCGCTGTGTTTAGTGACAAAAGCTCATTGCTGGACACTAGTCTTAATTCAATATTGTGAGCTCAGCAGATGCTTTTCTTAGGCTGCATTATTGCTATACCAAGTATAGCAATATAGTTTTTACAATACTAGGATTACAGAAGCTTGCTGCTTTTCCTATAACAAAGGTAAAATAAAGAAAAAGAACCTTTATTTTACAAGGCTTTCAAAGGGCTGATAAATTTTAGATTTTGAAAACTAATTACAGATTTTTAAACACTGGGAAAAAAACATCTAAGCAGCATGTATGATCATTTAAACTTTGCTTAATATTATATGCAACCCAGTGAAAATATTAATGCACCTATATTTAAAATGTAATTTCTGGGGACGGTTTAAATTTAAACATTAATGTAAATTTGACAAGAACTTGAGGATATGTGAACTTTAAGGGCTCTCAGAGCACATTAAAGTCTGCATAGGTAATTTATCTAGGTAGTTTTGCTGAGGAGATACTCACTAGGGGATGATGTAGGAGAAAAATTTCAAAGGACAATCATCCAACTAATTTTGTTTATTTTTATTTTGCTGGTTTTAACCTTTGGTCAAAGGTTGGACTTGATGATCTTGGAGGTCTTTTCCAACATTAATGATTCCATGAAATCAAAAAGATTAGAAATTCTTTGCATATATATATATATCCTACATCTAGCAATGATCTGTTACACCATTATAAAATAGCACCTCAGTTTCTGTGATGGCTATTGGCTTAAAAAAAATATACATCCAAAGGGGTTGGCAGTGCTGCCCAGAAAAAATTAAAATGAAAGCAACAAAAAAACTAAACTCAGAAAAAAAAAAATCCCTGAAAAAATATTGATGACTGCTATATAAGAGGAGGAGCTTTCTGGTTATGAATGTAATACTCCTATAACATTAATATAATAGTATTACGGTTGTATTTTCTGATCTGGGCATACTGGGGAATTCCATAAGGAATTGTGCTTTTCAGAACTTATATAGCCTTTGGAGGTTCTGATACTCAGCACTTCTGTGCATATCCACAGCACACGAAAAATGGACTGAAGGCCAAAATAAACCATTATATTGCATTTTTGCCCTTATTTCAGATAGGACAGACTTGTGGGGACTGTTATCCAACCCTGTTTTCTAATTTGTTGGTCAGCCATCATGGTGGATGAGGGGCAGAGATCACTTCAATCCAATTTACAAGAAATAAAATTGAGATATCTTCCTCCATAAGGCTGGGTATGTCACAAAACCATATCACAGTGAGGATGGATAGGAGATGCATCTCCATGAAGAAGACAGAAAATCATCACAGTTTCCTTTAGTACAACAGATAGGAGACATCAAACTGGTAACAGCACAAAGGTTCAAAAGATAATACTTCTCCAAGAGTACAGATAAAGATATCTGCCATATATATTGTGGATGCTAAAACAATTTGATGAATTTAATAAAGAAAGTCCCTTAGAAACTGTTGAATACAGGGGTAATGGCTCTGGGCAAGAACATCCTGAGCTGGAATTCACTGAAGATTGGAAGACAGTTCTTGAAAAAAGTCACGGTATGTCTGATTTGTCCTTAAAGTCCTTTGGGCAGCTGGGAGTGGCCAATGTGTTAGAAACAGTAGTGGGCAGGATGGACTTTGATTTGACTTGCTAAAATCATCCTCAAGTTTCAGAGGTATTATATATGTGTGTATATATATTTGTGTTTCCAGTATCCAAACCACAACATGTGTCGCCAGTGATAATTGTCTTGCTGAACTGGAATGTGTGCTTACTGAAACACATGGGACCTCACATGTTTCTTTTAGATGGGAGAAAAAAAAAGGTGTTGCTGGGGGTTGTTTTGCATTGTTTTTTGCTCCTAAGAGTAGGCAATGCCACAGACATCTTTCAATAAAAATGAAAAGGGAACTCTAATAATGTGTTTATGTAAAACAAAATTGGACATATTCTGCACAGCAAACATCTTGTGTAGGAATAAATGTCTCTCTGGTGATGTCAATGTGAGAACAAGCACTCCAGTGCTGTTGAAGTAATTGGGAGTCGCTGAGCGAGTGTGCTGGGGAATCCTGCATAAAGCCTATATATGGTAATTTATCTAGAATGTTCTCTGTTTCTGTCTTGTATAGGCTTTATGCTGGACAGTGACTACATTTTCTGTCTTTCAGACTGGCACAAGACACAGACCAGTCTTCAGGCCTTCCCTCAGTGCCCTGCCCAAGGGGTGGGCAGCACCACGCTGGCTCCAAGGTCAGGAGGCAAAAAACCATCTCCTGTTAGAGCTAGAATGCAGTGGGCTGTGGCCACCCAGTGTATAAAATGCTGACATGAGAGGTTTCTTTGTTAAATCTAAAAGGACAAATAACTCTCCCTTACTTTAAGCATAAACTGAAATGAAATGAAATGAATTAATTCTGTAAATTAACTTTTTTTCTCCAAGTCTTCTCTAACTATCATTTGAAAAAAATCAAGCTAACTTTAACAAATTTTTGTAGAGAAGCTGCTTCTAGCAGCTTATGATCATACAATTAATGCAAAATTGTCATTGCAGTCACTGAAGTTAGATTGCAGTAGACTGCAGTTAGATTGAAGTTAGTATTCAGTACAATAAGCCTTAAACCATAATCTTAATTAGTTGAAATAAATTTTTCTATACTGGAATTCACAATTGTCTCTGCTAACCTCTCCACAGGTCCTCCCTAGCACTCACCATCTTGTTCTCCAGCTTTTTGGGTCCTCTAGGGTAGCTCTACCCTCTCTTTCACCATCCCATTTTATTTTGGGCACATGACAAGTCTGAGCTCAGATTTAATCTGTTTCTTCACATAATTTTAAAAATAAAAATCAATAGCAGTATGAACAATGAAGCAAACCAAATAATAATGTGCCAGTATAGAATCATATTGCAAATGGTTTGAACCATTAAAGCATTCCAGGTCCCCTGTGGCCAATTGCAAAGACCTGGATGGAGGAGGAAAAAACAATTGCATTCTGCCAGGAGAAGCTGTTAAATTCCTGTGAGTGAATGTGGTCCTGACTTAATTACCACTTCCAAGAGACTATTTATAGTTGTCTGGGAAAGCACTTAAGCGAAATAGGCTTTAATTTGCAAATAGAATAAGTGTGTTGGGTATTTAGGTTTAAGACAGAGTTGAGAGAGAGGCATTGGGGGGTAGCTACCCTTACTCTCTCATTCTCTGGTGGGATGCTGGAGCAGGAATTTTATATTGACTAAATTAGCTTGACAACTCAGCAGATTTCTACAGAGAATTTTAAAAATCTGAAATTTAAAATATTGTGTAATTTATACACAGCACTTCATGATGAGCTTCAGACTTGAACATTGGCTGGGACAGATTGTACCACAGGAAGGCAAATGAAAAATTTCTTGTGTCTCTATGAGGAAAAAAACCCACATTTTTTCATAGCTAAATAATCTGAAATGTTTTAATAGATAAAATGCTGAATCTAGGAATTTAAATAGTTGGCAAGAAGAGGTGTAACATAAAGAATGGGATTTGTCATTGGGAACATGGTCAGTGGGATTTCCTGATGAGAGCGCTTATGCTGTTTGAAGAAAATACTTACAGCTGATAAATAAATCAAGTGAAATGTTATATTAGGAATGATAAAGAGAAATTCACATTAGCTTTATCCCAGGCCTTTCAGAGACAAATGAGTAGGTGCCATGACAAAGAGGATTGGAAAGGGATATGCAAGCTGAATGTTAGCAGGCCTGTACACTTAGGGAATTGATCTATACTTAAATATATTGCTACAGTTGTTTAATATATAACTTTTGTACATTTCATAAATTTTGTTTGTAGTTAATACAGCCTTATTAAGCGGTGAAGCCTAGGTGAGTATCATATCTTACAATTTCTACAGAATTTGGTTTATTTAAAATTTGCTGTTCAATAATTTGTCCTGTATATGGTGTATTAAATCAATGTCATAAAATAAGAATTTTGGCATGCCACAGAATTTCAAATGTGCATTATAAAAGCATATTATATACATATTTCAGTGGTTCATGGGCATAATGATAGGAGGAAAAAATAGTTGTGTATACATTTCATTGCAGTGAGTATGTAAGCATTTGAATTGCATTTACTCAAAGGCAAACGACAGCTTTAATGCTTGAAGTAAAAATACTGTAAGAAAGTATTTTCTTAACATGCCCAGATGTACTGTCCTCTTTGTCATCTACCTCACGAGTCATCTATGCACACTATGCACTATGATAATGCAACTCTGCTATTTCCCTACCAGGAAGTGAAGTACCAAACAGTAACTTTTTATTTATTTCTTCAGTGGGATGTGGACTGCTGACCCAAAGATTTTAACTACAGACCTTCCATACTCCATTTAAGTAGAATTATTATGGAGAAAAGAAGCAGGGGAAAAATATTAATGATTACAAAAGGCTCGTAGGATTACTTGTCCTTTTCTCAGATGACTTGTTGCTGCAGAATAAATGCCTCCAAATAACACAGTCTTGTTTGTGAAGACTTTCAATAATACTTCATGTTAGATTCAAACTTAGCCTCTGTGGGTTTTTTTCCCATTGGTTTGGAATTTTCAATCTACTTTCCATGTGGAAATACCCTTCATCATGAAAAGTGTCAGATGTGCTCGATGTATAGAGGGAAAGACTTGCTTCCTTCACAGGTACACAGACACAGCTCCTTAGTGCATAACCCATCCTGAAAGCCCTCAGAGATTTTACATTCCTGTGTTGCTTCCTGGCACCCTTCACACCTACAGCTGAGCCAGAGAATGATCATCAACAGGCCCTCTATTCCTGGAGCCCTGCTCTTGGCTGCTGACAGCAAGTGAGAGTTGAGGGTTTGCTACTTTTTGGTTCCTATGAAATGGATGACTGCTGATGACCTTTCCTACTATACACCATACACATCATCTATTACACCATCCCTGAACCCTATGTAATTCTGGGAATTGGTTCTTGTCGAGTTCCCTTCTCATCTCAATCAGTACCCCTCAGAAAGGGATAATGTCCCACCTTATTCCACATACTTAAACCCAAATACCAAAACTCTGCTTTGCCCAGCAACCTTCTGGAAGAACTTCAGATACCACACCAGCTCAAGGCTGCAAAAGCAGGGCAGCCACTATGGTTTCCACCATGCTGAAGGATGCTTAAATCTCTGTAAGGCAGCCCAAGGAAAGCCTCCACCTGAGATAGATTTCACAGCAGCAAAGCCTATCAACCAGCTAATAGACTGTCATAGAATGCAGGTTTAGAGGGACTCTAAACCTCTAAACAGGCTACAACCTGTAGCCTCTAAAGGCTACAACCTCTGATTGGCAAGATGGCCCTTACAACCTATCTTTCTGTCTATTTGTGTACATGCATATGTGTGTACATATTTCTGTGTCCTCTCTTATCTCTAATTTATCTCTATCTCTAATTTATCTTTGCATTTATATTTCTATTTTTGCATACACGTGTGTGTGTGGGAAACATAAATGACCCCAAGGGACAGAGCTAATGAGAAATTATGTCCCTGTCTCTTATGATTTCATTTTGCTGGATATGGGAAGAGCAGCAAGCCCCAGCTTGCAGGATGAGTGTGATAGATGGCCATAAGGACAATGATGATGGAGACTTTGCTCTGCTCTTCTAGATGACATCTATGATCCCAGAGAAGTGACAATTTTTAGTTAGCTATCAAGACAGTACAAAGGTCCCACAGAAGTTGGAATATCTGGGAAATGGGAAATAAATTGCAAAAAAGTATTCACAGTTAGAAGATGGGGATGGAGTTGTTGTTTTACACAATGAGATATCAGTTCTGACTGGCTGCCATTTTCCAGCAATTGGGAGAAAGAAGTGAAGAGTCAAAATGAGGTTAGGATTTTTATGCAAAGTTAATGGCTTTTGCTGCAGACAGCAATAAAATTAGAACTTATTATCTACAGCCTATAGTGGGGAATACTTACATTTTCTGTGGAAAATGTTGTGATATCAGTCAAGACCTGAGAGCGTGTATAACAGAGATGTGTAGGTAGAACCTACACATAAACACTGGTTATAAACACTGGTTATAAACACTGAAGATGGCAAGGGAGGGCACATGAAGAAAAGCTGCTTATGTAATTTTTAGTTAATGGGTATAGGTGTGCCTAAGGAATGAGTGAATGTGTGAGCAATGTTTGTGGGTGGAAAAAACTGGAAGGAAATGAAAACAGGTGTGGAATGAAGGTGTGTGCAATACATGAGAACTGAGATGTGTATGTATATATGGAGAAGATGTGAGAAGGAACTGTGCAAATTCATGTAGTTATCGCTTTATATTAAATATGATTTATTGCCATTTGTTCAGGTTGAATAAAATATGCACTGCAAGCATTTAATTTACTGTGATGAACATTTATCTATTTTAAGTCAAAATCTTCCATGTTATTACACGTTCCATACTATGCAGGTCATCTTTCTCTGGTAAAGTGTTTCTTTCTGCAACCCAAACCAAAGATAAGCTGTGTTGCACCAGGTTCTCTGTCCCTCTTTTTTCCTATTACCCCCTGGACGTAGGACAGACATTAAAGAGGAAGGAAAATAAAAGGGAGGGAGCAGCCAGGCAGGCCTGGGAGGGGTTCATTGGACAGCACAAAATGCATTGCAAATTAGTACTTTGGCATGAAAACTACAGTGACCTTTTCAGGTTCTTCTCTTCTTCACTTATAATGTTACTCAAAAATAATCCTTGGCTCCTGAATATTTTGTTAATTTCCTCACAAGGAATGGGCAGAAGGATGAGGTAACATCTGAGGAAGGGTACTGTTCTGGCCTGGAAAATAATTGAGAGTTCCTGCCTAGCACCTTGGCATGGATGAGCTGCAGACAGAAGGAGTTTCAATTTTGGTGAGGCAAGTGCTAGCCCTATCATATCCTACTGGTTCCCATAGGCAGCTCTGTGCACACTTGGCTGGACTCTTGGAATCAGGCTTTTCAACACTTTTATTCATGAGTGTTTAAGAAGCTTCAGATCCTAACTGAAGCTAATGATTTTTCTAGATACAGACAGCCTAAAAGTTAGATCTGAAGTTTAGGATAATTTTAAATCTACTTTTTTTTAATGACATGTTCTCATGTTTAGCCTGAAAACTTCACCCAGGCAGAATCTTGTTCAAGATTTAGGAAGATACAATGTGTTGCAGAAGCAGCTACAGTACACCTGAAAATCCTGGATGTGTGCTTTACATAGTAGCATATGCATCTTCAACAGCTTTTACAATGAATCCATGAGACCCAGGACACACTGGGTATACAGATCATGTTTTACACAGATCACGTGCATGTTAATTCTGCCTGAGAAACCACAGCCCAGCCAAGTCCTTTTCTGGCTCTAATCTGGAGGAATTTGCCAAAGTTAAGACAAGAATTTAGTTGAAGGGCTATTACCTGAAGGAAATGTTCCACACTCAATCCTGCCACTTTCCCTCTTATTCCCTGCTATGTTGAGCTCCCTGACTCCTTTTTTGCTGCCTCCATGGTCAGTCCCACACTGTTTCTGCAACTTCCATCTACAGGTTTTTCGCTGAAGCTCTCTTGGGACTCTGGGGAGCGATGAGGAAGAAGCAGCCTATGTTGGAGGGCAGTGCTGCACGTATCCTCAGCAGGGCTCATTAGTCTTGGTGGATTATTATAGCAACCTGGCTGTACTGCTTCCAGCTATTATGAACTAGCCCAGTGTCTCAGAATGGTGCTAAGCTGTGCAGCTACTGTGCTTAGGTAATTGCTGCAAAGGATTCAAAGCAATGAACAGAAAGTTGAGTTGTGGTGCACAGTGGACAGCGGTTTGAGGTTTTTCTGAAACAAACAAAAAAAAAATCCAATGTCTCAAAAGGTTAATATAGACATGGGCCATTTAGAATGCTTACCTCTGCTAAACAAAACTTCTGAAAATCTGGGAGACATACTTAAAATAATAGAAGCTGCAACCACCAAAAAATAGTTTGTACTGTGCCTTAACTCTGCCCGCTTTGAAATACTCTTCAAATATATCTGTAGCACAGAAACAGCACCTTGCTCCTGGAGATACTGCTGAACTCTCGGGACACATGAGACGACCTGACAAGTGTTTGCTGAAGTAAACTCTGTTGACATGGCCTGATCCAAACATAAGCTGTTATGCTTATGAAGATCAGATCTACAGCCTTGCATTTGCTAAATTTTACACCTTTACCACATTTTTAATCTACTTCATCTTTGCCCTCAGAGCTTCCTACACTGCTTTGCATTCATCACTAAACCCACCTATTACTCTATTGCACCTCATGGCTGACAGTAACCCCAGTAAGAAAACTACAGGCTACTGCTATTGAAATAAACCTACAAGACATACGTAGAAAGTCAGATCTATTCTATTATCTATGCTGCCTCTCTCATGCACTGCTCTTGGAAAACCAGTGTTTTTTGGGGGGAGGTGGAAGAGAAAGTCCTAAGAAGTCAGGAGCAAAAGTCCTCTAATTTCCTGCACTTATAACCATACTGCAGCAATTAATGTTCATAGAGATGTAATTTAAAACGGTGAATGCAAGTGAAACATAATTGGAATTGCAATATAATCCCTGGCAGGGTATTGCCAATTTCAAGGAGCTGAGTTAAAATTGTTTGAGAATATACTGTTAACCCCGTTCCTAGTTTTCAGAAGCTTAGCCTGCATTACCTTAACTCTTTATGTCCAGATTTTTAAAGGTTTAGCTGAAGGCAGCATCCTGCCAAGGCACAGAGTCCCACATGCCAATTTTTAACCCTGTTTTAACAAAGTTTTGTGGAATTTAGTTCTAGATGATAGCCGGAGCTCTGTGTTGTGGTCTCCAGCAGGCTCAGGTCAAATCAGATACAGCTGCTTTCTGCTCTACAGAATGGGGTTAAGGGACCAAGTTGAGATGTCAAGCAAACCAGATGTATAATTTTCCACCCTCCATTACCCAACCATGGATACAGCATGATCTTCGTGACTCGTGTGCTCTCCAGGATCTCTCCTCCAACATCTTCTGAGCCTCTGCAGTGGACTCCCATCCCTTTCCCATGTCCCTGTGCACATCGTGATTGCTCAGCACCTCCGAGGCATTTCTGGTGGACACCGGAAAATGGATAACGCAGCGAGGGCCGGGCATGGCTCCCCTTTTCCTTCATCCCCCCCGGCCCGTGGCAGAGCACAGGCGCCGAGGCGGGACAGGACGGGCCCCGGCAGGGCCTCAGCCTCCTTTCCCCCGGCCCGGGCCCGGGGCGGAAGGCAGCCGCCCTCTCCTAGAGCCGACGTGTCTGGGTCTGGGCCCGGCTTCCGCGGCGCGGGGTGCGGCCGGGCCGGGCCCCGCTGCTTCCCCCGTGCCCCACGGAGCGGGCCGGGGCGGGAGGGGATCGCGGCGTGGGAACAGCCGGGCGGGGCGGAGGGAGGGAAGATGGCCGGGGCAGGCGCCGGGCGGCAGGCGGCGGCGGGGCGCTGCTGACCGGCGGGGCGGGGGCGCTCGGGCCGGGATCGGGGGCTGGGAGCCGGGGCGGCGCGGGGCAGGTCCCGGGCGGGGT
>VWZP01004435.1:907046-1012351 GCA_013396995.1 Dicaeum eximium | reverse complement strand
CAGCGGGGCCGGGAGAGCTCGGAGCTGCCGCTGCCCGCCGGATGGGAGGAAGCGAGGGACTTCGACGGGCGAGTCTTTTACATCGACCACAACACCCGGCAGACCTCGTGGATCGACCCCCGGGACAGGTACGAGTGCGATCCGGGGGGAACGAGGGCCTGAGCCCCGTTCACCCGGGGCCGGGCCCATCGGCGACATTTTCCTTCCCCCGTCCGCGGACGCCGGCAGGGTGTGGGCGGCGGGGCCGCTGCCGGCGGGGCACTCGCAGGCTCCGGGTCGGCGGCCCAGGGTGGGGGCTCTGTTACACCGGCCCTCCGCGGCCCATCGTGGGGGCAGAGCCTCTACCCTTGCTGCTGATGGTTTTGTCGGCAGTGTTAAATGTTAAATCTGATCCAGAAAAAACGAGTTGAGGCTTTCTGCCCCCGACCTCCCCGTGGTGGGTGCTCGGACTTAGCGTTGTCTCAGTGTGGGGGGAGATGGGGAGGCAGGAGCGCTGACACCGCCTGTGTTTATACTGCTCGCGTACCGGAGCAGCCCCGCTGTAACCGAGCGGCTTGGCCATCCTGATTTATTAGCCGGGCTGAACTAATTGGCAGCAGCAGGCTGGAGGCATGCTGGAGTAATTTGGTAGATTACCTCCTCATAAAAGATAACGCTGCGTGGAGGTAAGCAAACCGGGAAATTCCTGTATTTAATTTGACAAATACGCAGTCTGCTGCAAATTAGCAGCAAAAATCTGCAGCTGCGTGGTGTCCGGGGCAGCGTCTGCACGGCCCGGCGGTGCTTGGGGAGACCGAGTTAGGCCTTTTCTTCTCACTTGGGGTGAACAAATACGGGCAGGTCTTACGGCTTTTAGCAGAAATGCGTTCTAAGCAGTATTTAAGCGTCCTAGCTGAAATCTGGTGGAAGCGTGGGCTTTGCCGAGGGTGCTGCCCAGTAAAAGACGACTTCGCTTCAAAGCGGTCGCCTAAAAATTTCCACGAGGAGTTAGTGAACACAAGTGTCAGTATTTTAAGTGTCTGCGAAATAAGAAACATATGTCTCTGTGTATGCTTTTCTATATTAAAAATGTTTTTATAGTAAGTGAAAGTTGGACAAGGACAGTTTGAACCTCAGCCAGAGAGAGCTACCTTGCCAGAAGTATGCCTGGAATGTTAAGCAGGCCACAGAAACATTTAAGCACAGTCTGGGTTAAAGACTGCAGTAATTTGAGAGATTCCTGTCGTTTTGCACGACAATGCATAATTGTTTAAATGTCCTAAATATTTACCTACCGGATGATGTTTTATCTCATTATGGGGACATACTTATGCGTGCACATATTTTTTTGCTGAGATGTTAAATACTTGTTAATATGCTTTAGCACGTTTTGTCTATGTCAAAATGCATGTACACGTCGTTAGGTTACTTCTAATACCGTGTTGTGAAGGTGATCTATGTCTGTTGGTTCTCTGCATCTCATCCTTTCCATTAAATTTCAGAGTATGAGGTTTTGTCTCCTGCAATATCTTCTGTACAGACAATAACAGAAAGGATTTAGCCATTTACTACGGTGTTAAAATTGAGTTACTGTTCAGCTTACATAGTATTGCTAAAATTATGGCTCCATGTTTGGAAGAAATAATTGAAATGCCACACGTTGCTTGAAATTTTGTCTAAATACTTCACTCCAAGGTTTAAACTTAGATCTATTTTTCACATTGGGCAAGAACCGGCCGCAGAGCAGAGATTGAGACATTTGCATTGGGGCAGATGGAAAAGAGATGATGTTTTCATGAGCATGTTATCAGTAGTTTGTAGGGAATTCAAGTAGCAGGAGCTGGTTCTATGGCTGCAGAGTTAATCTCTGGGTGAGAATAGACTATTGCTGTTATTTTAGTGAGATGTCTGGGTTTTGCATAGCAGAAAGTGAGCAGTCTTTTTGGGTTTCATTGCAGCTATTCAGATAACCATGGGTAGCAGCAAAGTAGGAAAGGATCAAGGTAGTTGTTTTCTGAGGAAGTTTGGGAAAGAAAGGTAAGAGCAGCAGTGAAGTGGTACTGAAGCTGTATTTTTGCAAAAAGTGGTTTAAGTGGAGGGTAGAATAACCTACTTGTGTCATGTGTACTTCAGCATTAGGAGTTAGGCAGAGAGTGACAGAGTCCAGCCCCCCATTTCTGTGTTTGGGTGGTTTTATTTCTACCCAGGAGGAATTGGACAAAGCTATGAGACCTCAGGCCATGCTGCACTTGATCAAGGGCTCTGAGAATCAGCACCTCCAAGCTTTCCTATGGCTAGTAGTCTCTGAGCATCTCCACAGGCTCCTCTTTCCATTTAGCTGGCACTCAGTAGTTTGTTTTCTGTTTTCCTTTTCAGGACTCCCCCTGAGATTTCTGAGCCTTTTGTATAGCTTGATTAGTGAATTTGATTTGAAATAATTATTCAATTAAAAATCCTGCCACAAAACAAAACAGATTTCCCTCCCCCAGTGTTTTCCCCATTGAAGCCAAAAAGACAAAGGAATGCTAATTGGAGAAGTGCTCTATAAAGGATTTTGGAGTTCGGGAAAGAGAACATGATGAGGGTAAGGGAGGCAAGTCAGAATAATGAAGACTGAGAAGGTAAAAAGGACTCAGAAGTGGATACCTTATGATTTTCTGTGGTAAGAAAAAAAAGGTAGAAGAATGATAAAATGAGCAGATTTGAGAAGGATGTTATCTTTAGCATCAAATCAGTGGTTAGGTTCGGGAAGATACTGTTTTGCTGTGTGTAGATTGTGTGTAATGAATAGATTGAGGATGGTTGTTTAGCAGATCCTGTAGATCTCAGAAGGGAGCCATTCAGTGCAGGTTTTCACCTCGTGGTAGTAGTTGTCTTTTATCTTAATAGATTGTAAATTCTTCGAGGCAGAGAACTGCCTTTTTATCTTGTGTTTGCACAGTACTTGCTACATTGAGATTCTGTTCAATAATGGGATTGTAAATGAATTTATAAAAGACCAACTGTGTTTGTGGTTGATATTGGTGATCCTTGTGGCACCAGAGATGTTATTACTGTTGCTGTTTATTACAAGACTGTTTTCAAGAAACTAGAGTTTAGTCAAAATTATTGGAGTTTGGCAAAAGCTTTCCAAGCTCATGAGCTAGATTTGCTGTATGTGGAAACTTCACCTAAAATACTGTGTTGCTTTTTTTTGAATAACTAGGGAAGAGGGCGTCTTTCAGCTTCTTAATGTGAGTTGTCTTGGTGGTTTAAAGATTTAAATCTTTTGGAGGGAGGATTTTAAACTTTAAAGGTGTAGGAGTATTTTTGCATGGAGAAATCGCCCATTTGGACCAGTTGGGGAGGAATTAAAAAATCAGTATGGGCTTGGTAAAGATATAGGTTTTAGCAGCTGTGTGTAACTTCGTGCAACATGGACTGCTGGTAGTGGGGAGTTTTGCTGTCCTGTGTCCTCATTAGCATCCTAATTCTGAGGCCAATAGCTGAATAATGCGAGCACAGGAGGAAAACCCTGGCCTTGTAGAAGAGGTGGGTTGGAACAAGGAGTATGGGATCAAATAGAGTTGGCCCTGTAATTTGACAGAGAAGGGGGGAAATTTGGTAGATTTTGAAAGCAAAGCTAGGGGTAGGGAGAAGGTGGATGGCACCTGAAGTCTGGGAAGGAAAAGGTAGGGGAACTTGATTGAAAACCAGTAGAGCAGGGTGAAACAGGTAAGGAGAAACTGGTCTAGTGAGGGTTCAGGGTGTGAGGCTGTCAGCTCTTTTCTGTACAGGGAACCCTGAGGGAAAAGAAGGAACACAGGGTTTGGATGAGGAATCTTCAGGGTGAGAAAGTATCATGAGAGGTAGCATGCGAAGTCTAGGTGAAGAAGGGTAGATGACTGGAAGGTGAATTATAAGAACTATGTGTGAGATGTGAGTATGGGGGTCAAGAAAAGTAGGATGTTCTGGAAAAGGAGATTATTGAAAAGTCAGAATTGTAGAGACTGGAAATAAGCAGGAAAGGCTAATGGGTTTAAAACAACGAGTCAGGTTGGCAAAGTCACTAAGGGCAGGTATCTGTTGTTAGGAGTGCAGAGTAGAAATGTTTAAGTGAGTACTGGGCAGGAAGGTCCAGAAGTCCTGACTACTTTTTGCTAAACTACTTCAGGACTCCTTATGCTCATCATTTATTTGATTTTAGCAAGTATCTGTATTACCCTGTTAGTTGACTTCTGTTGGGTGAGACAGAGTCTGCTACTGCTGTTGTTTCCTCAGTTGTGCCACTTGCAAGTGGCACAGCAAGGTGTTCAGACGTGCTGGTGTGATGCTGCATAATGTGATTTCTCTTTCTGCAGACTGGCTTTATAAAGGAATGAGAAATTGTAATTCAAATCTAGAAGATTCCAGACTTAAAGTCCCTTAGCTATTGCTTGATTTGTATTAAAAGAGCATTTTTAGTGACAAATTATTTTCTCATAAATTTTCTTGCCTTATTTGATACATGGAGAGGAGCAACTCTGAGGGCAAATGAGGGAGCTGTGAAGTGATGAGAATTGCTTCTGAAGCTTTTTGCCCAAATTGGAGGATGGGCCTTTAGTGAGGCAAAGGATCTTTTCAAATGCCACCACGTGATAAGGCTAGAAAGTCAGTGGCCTCTTTGTCAAAGCAAGAGAATATTTCCTAGAGTATTGGAATTTATCTGTACAGTTGGCAGTATTCAGCAATCCATAGACGCATTAAAGAAGCATTAAATTTTTTCAAAAATAGCATTTTTCTGGGTCTGCCTTAAACCCCTAAATTGAGAGTTGGAATTAGTGACATTCATTATGAGAATTCAAATACTTGTATTCCAGAACACCAGACAGATGAAGGCAACAGCATGGTTAGTACCACTGCCATTTTTGAATGTCATCTTCAGGTTTGTATATGTTTCAGACTTTTCTTGTCTACTTCCTGTTTGTTGTATTTTCATGTTCAACTCTTGTCAACTCATAGTTTTGTTTTGAGCTAATGCCATTCATGGAATGGGAAGAAAACAAAGTGATTGTTGATCATTACTTCAGTCTTCCCTCAGAAAATATTTCAATGACTGGACAAGTTTAAATCATATCCCATATTTGACTATGACGCAGGTTGTTAATATAAAACATAAAATGAAAACTGTAAGGTACAGAAATGTATTTCTGGAAGTGATTCTTTGAAAATGTTTAATGTTGAGCAGAACTGTTGAAATACTAATTTGGTTGTGATTTTATAAATTGGCTTTCTAGGCTCTTGTTACCAAGCTCACAAGAGATGAAGAACCTTGGAAAGAAAAAGAAAGAATTGTTGAATGAGTATAGATCTGAAAAATATGCTCTCCCATGAGAGGAAAAGAGTTGAATTTATTCAGTTGAAGAGGTGTTTAAGAAGTGATTTGAGTACTGTTCATAAAAGAGATAATACCAAAGACTTCAGAACTCTTTTCTTTGGTAGATTTGTAATAGCATCGGATAGTCATAAGTTAAAACCAGAAATATGCTATATTTTAAATAGTAGTAGATATTAGATGTCACAGTAGTTTTTCCACCCCTTTACTCTCGAGATGAAATTACCTCATATTTGCCCAATTTAAGTCAGCTATCATTTGACATCTCATTGTTTATGACCATGAATTTTTACTGCCTCCATTGCATGATATATCATTTGACGGGTATATAAAATACATATAGCTAAGGATTGGCAGAGCAGCCATCCTTCCATTAGAAAGTGCAGAGCTGTTCCCTTTGGTTGTTCCTCTTTATGTGCCCAGGAAGAAATCCTATTTATCACCATTATTTCAGGCATCTAGGTCACCTCAGTTGCACCGTTTGATTACCTCAAGTTGGCAATACAGTGGACTTGATAGAATTTATATAAAAAACATTGCATATAAAACAGTATTTGCGATCCAGATGTTTTGAATTTTCTTTGTAAATGTCAAGCCTGGATGCAGCCACAGCATGGATGGGAAAGCTGTGCAGCTGTGTAGACTGCTCTCCTGGCATGTGACTGGGAGTACCTGCTGCAGCAAATGGTGCTGAGAAAGGGCTGCAGTGCCCTGAGCCTCTCTGGGCAATCTACACATATTTGTACTTTAGCTCTTGCTCAGACTGATTCAGTAATATTTTTAAGGGTATGCTGTAGCTGACATTTGTTTTGTTCGCTTCACACACACACACACACACACATATATATATATGGGCCATGATACTTCTACTTCTCTGCCTTTCATGAGGGAGATACATTATTTTTTTTTTCCCATCCTACCTGCTAGGCCTTGAGACAGATATTTAAATTAATATTGTGCGTGAATCCCATGAAAATGTTTATGATTAAGAATGAAGACAAGCATCCTAAAATTAATGTTTGCTTGGTATTAGGTATGCTCTTCAAGCTGAGTCTTTTGTTTGATTGGTAGATTTCGATTAGGTGTTAACATGTTACAATGTTAATGAGCTGATACATAGTAAATACTTAGAAATTATTTCTTTTCCCCCTATCCTCCCTTGATCTCTACTCTCTGATTTAGATGTTTCATAAAAGTAACTTGATTTCAGATTTATATTGCTGCTGGAAAAGCAATGCCTGTATGAAGTGATTATTCATGTTTTCTTGTGATTTAGCATTGTTATAAATGAGTGCTACATCTCCAGTCACTGAGCATTATAAATGTTTTTAGTAATTTTTCAGTGTCTTGAAAAGTAGAGGTGGTAGGCATCCGCTGATTCTTCCTAAGATGAAAGGTTTCCCTTATAGTACAATAATAGTGATTTATGCTTTATTTAGTTGGCTTTTACTAGTTAAAATACATATCCTTTGAAAATCTGGCTTAGGCAGCATAAAATTTCAAGACCTAGTGCATGTGTGCTAAAGCATCAAAACATCTTTTGAGCCATAGAAATCTCATTAACAAAAAAGCCACTGCTGTTAAGCTTCTTGACATTTTGTTAAAGGTGAAGGGGTTTTTGTATGTGTGTAGTTTTTACCTCTTAATGGAAGTGTTTTCAGCAATTAGATGTGTAATGTAGACACCTGCCTTGTTGTATTTGTGTGCATGCTAGGAAGGACTAAATTAGCAGTTGTGCCTTGTGTGTTACAGCAGTGGGATGGCGCGTGTGCTGAGGGCTGTTTCTTGAAGGGTTCTGTGACATGGTACTGACTCACATCTGTGCTGGGTCTTGCAGACTGAGAAACTCTGTTCTGTTGGAACTTGTCCATGCTTGAAACTGTCAGAGAAGGTGCTTTGCTATTTATATATGTATAAATTAGTGTGTATCTAAGTTGGTATAGACATAGTTGTTGTATTTATTGTAATTAAACTGCACCAGGCACTGTAAAAAGAAAATTGGATGTTTGCATTAGTGTATCTTCTAAAGTGTATGGGGAGAGAAGTCTGTACTTTTCAGGATCTGCACATGTGAGAATGCAAGATTTGAAATGTCAGAAGGCTAGGGCTGGGGTTTAAGTTCTGTTATCTGGAGAAAAAACTCCAATTTAGGATTGGATTCTAGTGATTAGTTTGAGAGATAACAACTTCATGTTTTTAGCAAATATAAATATAGTGACAACACTATGTAAACATAAGAACAAATGACTTGCAGGCAATAAAAAAACCTAGAAACTTATCTATAGTAGAGCCCTGTTAACAAGCTTCACAGAGGTGCCTGTTAAATGTAATGTTGGTTTATAATTTTGTGTTGTTTGTTGGAAGGTAGAGCTTTGTAAAGTATGTGAGGCCAAACAGAAGTATTTCGTTGACACATTGTTGAAAAAAGTAAAACTAATACTTTTCTGCCTACAGTTAAAAATAGAACTTCCTGAATATCTTATCTGCTGCAGATGTGACAGTTCACATTCACCAGCAAAGTCAGCCAGTATTGCAGCTTTTAAGTAATCTTCAGCTTGTTTCTGGTTGAAAGAAGCACACTAGAGAAAACACGCTCTAGGTATTTTTCCTACCTCGCTGCCTGCTGTGGCAGGGCAGGGAGCACACTCAGCAAGGTTTGGCAATACAGTGCTCTTGAGCTAATAATTCCCTGCTGCCAAAACCAGTAATGTCCTCCCTGCCAAACCACATGGTCTCACCCCTCTCTTGCACTGGTACTCTTGCTTATCTGACCTTGCAGTAAGAAAAATGAGAAAAAGCCCCAACCCTATGCAGTATTTAATGTCTCTTTTTTGGGGGGGGAAGAGTAGTGCTCAGCTGGTTTAGTTCCCTAAGCTGACTTAACCTTTGGGGCAGATGGGTATTTAAGTGGTTTATGTCAATTAAGTTGGATTCAATAAGGGATTGGATTAGGCAAAAGTGATGAGTCAGTTTAAAACCTTCTTTGAGTAAATCCTCTTTGTGAATGGCAGCCTTGAGTACTGATTTTTAAAATACTCCCCTAGTAAAACAACACATCTCTAAACAAGCTTCAAGTTATGTTTTAAAAGGGGGGAATTAGTTTTCAGATGTGAGGTGGATGTTTAAAGGCCAACAAAAGGAAAATACATGTCAGAGTCAGTTTTTTAGAGTAGCAGCACTGAAGTGGCTATCAGGAGGTGGTAGAGCTGCAAGTAGCAGAACCAATTTGGCAACTGAGCTTGTGGTATCATCACCAGCTTGGAAACATTGATGACTTGGTGAAGTCAGTGGTGAGTGTGCCATTGCTGGCAGGGAACAAAGTTGGTGTGTGAGGGAATTGGACCAGATGTGTGTTTGGGAGGTGTGTGTTAGGGAAGTGAGTATAAGATCAGGTAGATGTGGGAAGGATCTTGACAGTGGAGCACCTCCAAGGAAGATCTCAGTCAGGTGTAGAAGTGTAGGGTGTGACTGAAGAAGGGATGGAATGTGAAAAGGCATGTCAAGGTAACAACAAAAACCACAGAGCAGCTATTTGGGTGACTTAAAAGGTGGTTTTGTCACCAGTGTTTGGAGTCAGAACTTGTCAAAAGATCATTACAGTGCATCTGGGGAATTTTTTAAGGGAGGTGGATGTGTACAGGTGGAAATTGCCAGGTGATAGAGGAGGAGGTTGTAATATTTGGATTAGATGAACAAAATTTTTGTCTCTGCTTCTAGAGAGAAGCAGGGACTCTGATGTGTTCTTTTTCCTTGATACCAATCTAGCCTATTTAGTGAGAATAAATCCTTCAGTTCTTAACTAGTCATTAGTAGCAAGGAATGGGGGTGTAGGCTTTGTTCTGCCATGCCACAGAGTCTTGATAATTTCTTATTCTGTCCCAAATAGGAAAATAAATTTGGACTTTATACAATAAGAGTGTGCTAAAAGGTTGTCAAGACATGATCTGTAACTTTTAATAGGTGGTTGAATTCTTCGAGTCAGCCATTTAATACTGCTGCCCACCTGGTGAGGCTTGCTCTAGGTATATGTGGCATGATCAAATAAGCTGTAATGTTTCTCAGTTTGTTTCTCTACTTTTCTGTGGGTGTTGGCTGCAGTAGGGTAAGACTTTTGCATCCAGTGATGAGCTTGGTGGTCTCCCCGTGGTTTGCAGGATGAAGGCAGTTCTGTGCTGTACTGTTCATTCTTTGGCTGAAGGAGCTGGTTGCCATCAAAGGCTGAGTTAGTTAAATATCAAAACCTAAAGCAACTACATTTTTTTTTAATTTTTGTTTTCAAAGACTTTTCTATTTCAGTATATTTAATTGGCAGTGGGACAAAAATAAAGTGCAGCGATATCAACACCCTTGAACCAGCAACAGAGAATCAAAGGCTATCTTTCATAGTGTTCTGAAAGAGTTATTTTCAACATGAAATATCTATGAAGAATCTTGTTGAAACTATTTTGACTTATATTGTACTTAGGCTGAAACTCTTTCACACAAAGAGTAATTAGGATTCTTTATGGCAAGATGCAAAGTTTGGTGTCGTAGCTGAAAATGCATAATATTTAAAAATTAATTTATTTAATGTTGGATTGCAGTTTAAGCAGCTAAAAATAAGACTTTAAAAAAGCTAAAGCACAACATTTTCTTAGAAAGAGTGACCTATGCATGTTTGGGAAGGCAGCTGAAGTACTGCATAAATATCTAATTCTATAGCATAAACAAATAGTGACCCACTTCTCAAAGGTGGATACAGTTCAAAGTTACTTGACTTGAACAGCAATTCTATGAGTGCTTAAAATAAAAATAATAAAATAATAAAAATTAGAATAAAAAGTACACTACCTCTTTTTTTGTTGTTGTTTTTGGGCAGTGTAGGGACAGCTAGGAAATGGAGAATGAAGTGTGCGTGTTTGGAAATAACTGTTTGAACACTTGCATGTCTTTTGCTTCTCCCAGATTACATCTTTTGGATAAGACTAAGAATCACAGTATTAAAGATATGATAAGGCACATAGGTAAAAATCCTCGAGTCCCAAACTTCAGAATAAATTAACCACAAACCAAAGAAAAAATTGATTTAATGACCATCCTACCTGTTGGATCAAAGATGAGTTTTAGTAGCATCTAACATTAGCCTTTAACATTATAATTAATGATTAACACAAATTAACCTGATGATCATCTGTTAGAGATAGCATAACTGACCTCTACTTTATGTAGTTAAAAAAAAATTGGAGGAAATGGTTGTAGATGAAACCGCAATAGGTAATTTATCAAAATTTGGTTAAAAAACATGTGTATTCATATTGTATAATTGCATATGCTTGTTTTCAACTGTATGCAGTGTACTGATTGACAACATCGGGAAAAAAGTGTACACTACTCTGTGTTGGTTTGACTTGTCTTATTTTTGCTTTTCTGCCAGCTCATAGTTTATTCAAGGGAAAGCCTAGTGGTGCTCTTGTGGTTATGGGTGTACTGAGATTTGTGATAAACAAGCACCATGTGCTCAAGACTGCACGAGCGTTTGAATACTACTTCTGTGCTTAATGTAGCTGCTCAGTTGGGACAAATTATAGAATTATTTTTTTAGAAAAATGTTCACTAGTACCATCTTGCAGAAAGATGGTTAAAAATGCTGTACTTTGAAATGATTGGCTTGTTTCTTGCTTTTCTTGGAGATTCCTCTCAAGTGATCAAATGCAATCCTTGCCTCAATAGGTATGCACCTGTGAGCTTCCATTTTCTTCATTTGATAATGCTTTGGAGGCTGAATTTTTCTATTAAAACTACTCTGAAAATCGATTGTAGCCTGTTTCTTAATTGCAGTTTGATTTTGATACTTATGTCTTGTCTATATAGCAAAAGACATAGTTTTAACTAAATGTCCATATTTCACAAAGGTTTTAAAAAACAATTTTCCCCAGAAGGAAAGCAAAAGCATTTTAATTAAAAATGGTAAGGTATTTTTTAATCAGCTGTATTTTGTATCTGGACTGGTTAGCCATAATTTTGTGTTGCCTCGGGAAACTTTGGGAGTAAATGTTGTGTCATAGGGGAATATCTGTTGTGAAAACTTCTTTTTTGATTTCACACAGTTCTCAGCCCTTGGAAATGCAGCTTAATGCATGCATGGTCCAGTGTTTTAATGTCTTTGTTTATAGCCAGGACTGCAGAAAGAAGTGACTCTCCAGTAATCTGCATTACTAAAAGGTGGCTACGGCATGTATAGGAGTTTTAAAAATAAGAGATTTCTTAAGCCTTTTGCCTTAGTCAAGGAAAGCATGTAGAGAGATGGAAGGAGAGGTCCTAGAACTTGTCTTCATCCTTTCTTTTGTGTTGCTTGTGTTTAATAATCTTTGTATATTGAGTCTCGTGTACTGATTCAGCTAAACAGCTTCTTGATTTCTCATAATGTGGTGTAATGCATTGAATTTGAGAAATGTTTTCTTTGGTCTTAGTGAATGGCTAGTTTCAGCTAAGTTCCTTGCAATTGATCTGCAGTGTGAAGTATGTTTGCTGTTCTTGAAGTCTGTTACTTAATGTCTTCTATTCAGGAAGATGATGATGTTGTTGATGGAAAAAATTATGTGCTGAACCCTGCATACTTGTCTTAAGAAGAATTAAGTGGTAGGTTGGTATTTTTTGGTGTGTTCTCTATGGGTTGGTTGGGTTGTTTTATTTTGGATTTTTTTTAATAGAGTATAACTACAACTTTTCCCCCAAGAAATTGTGATATAAACCCCTTACTCTTTTGTTTAAATAAAATCTTTCCCTTTAACCTATTTTTGGAGTAAACTGTTAAGAGGTTTATGATCAGGCTGACTCTTGGATTCTGATGGATTGATAGTGCAATGAAGATGCTGTATTTCCACTTCCAGGAATTGTTTTCTCACTGTAAAATAAGCTACTTTGTGGGATCTGATCTTCCACAACTTCATAAATTCCTGGTTGTCATCTTTAGTAGTTTTGTGTATGCACTTACGTGAAGTTTTGGTGAAGTGTTACAAACTTCTTCAGTTGGATGTGATAGAAGGCTTTTGGAGCAAAGAGCATTTTTAATCCATGAGCAAGTATCCAAACACAAATGTGTAGGAAGGAGTATGGGAATGGTCTGTACCATGTCATTCAATCATCTGAAATTTCAGGTAACTTACCATCTACAATAATTGTTTATGGCTATAATCTCAGTGCTTCTATTAGTAAACATAATTCTGATTTTACATCCGGAAGGTTGGAGTTGAGAAATGTTTGTGGGGAGCGATCCATGGATGGTTTGCTGAGCCATTATTAGTTTTCTGGTGGTTTTTTTTGTTGGTTTCAGTTTTTAAAGGAAAGTCATATTAGTGTTTCCTGTCATTGGCTCTAAATATCACTCAGAATGTCCTTACTCTTTGTACTGAATCTGTTCTTAGGCATTCAAGGCCTTTTAGGAAACTACCAGCTACATTAATTTTTAATAAATTTCCAGAAATCGCTTTTGGAAGTTTTGGCATAGATTTTGATATCCCAGCTTTTTGTCTTCTTGGAGTGCATCATATGCTTAGAAAAAAGTCTTAAGTCTTTTCTCAGAAGTAAATACAAAAAAACCTTGAACATTTCATAGAACTTAGACGTAAGCCTGTTCCAATGCTAAGCCAGATCACAGGATTTTTTAAAATTACTTAATAAAAGGCAAAACAGCAGGTGATTCATATGAATAGAGATATATGGGGTTTTTTTTAAGCTAGTGTTCATAAAATTTGTCACAATATTCAGGAAATGGGCTAAATAAAGCTTCAGTGATTGTGGAAGGTTGTTCATTTGTGCAAACTTCTCCCACTGAAATACCAATACTCATATGTAGAGTGAGCTCTCTTGTAATACTGTGTTAGGGAAATTATATCTGGGAGTAATCTTGTATATCTGTCCGTGCCTGTTCGGAGCTTCTGTTTGGTTACAGCGATGATGTAGCTGATCTTGTTCTCTGGACATCTGCCTGCTAGGAGTGAGAGGTGTCCTCTGTCTGTCTCATGATCTGCCAAACAGCCCTAAGGCAATAATGCACTTCCATTGCTATTGATGGGACTCAGTTTGGATTCTTGAGTTAAAGACTCTCTCTCTTTTTCTGTTTTCTGACTCGTACAAAGATTTTTTGCCCTTACCCGTTTCTTTTGGAAAAGGTATCTGAAAGGGAATATTGGTAATTTTTTTTCTTCTAAGATGGAATGGGTTCAGAATTTTTAAAAAGTTTTGTTGTTTTAAAATACAGCTGCCTCATTTTATCATTAAAACATACTGTAATAAATTTCTGGAATATCTCCTTTGGGGTAATTATGTTTGGTATGTGAACATCTGGAGTTTTTGAAGTTTTGCACATATGACTGTTTGCCCACATGGTTCTTAAGATATTTGTTTTATTCTTTCTGAAGTGATTTGATAAAGAAAATCATGTTCATTTTTTACTTGAATCACAACTGTAAGTTTATTTTCTTTACATTTGGAATCTATGGAACATTTATAAAGGCTTTTCTATTATCTTTAAAATACAAATTACCCTGTGTCCAAGACTCTGGTTCCATTTGGAACACCCTGAAAATATGGGTAGTGTCCTGACTGTGGAAGTTTTCTCCCTACCCTCCAGTCCCTGAATATGGTTCTTTAAAATGCAAGTCTTTTGAGATCCTGTGTTCATTTTTTCTGTCTTTTGCCTTTTTATGTATGTGCTCAGAAGTTTATTTTTCAAAGTGGATGAAGATTTTAATACTAATACCCATATCCAATTATTTTCAGGTTTTCTGTAAAGAAAAAAACCAGATGTTATACAGACTAATAGGCTCTTAATGTAATATTCGTACATGATGTTAGAAGTGAATTCTCCCTTATTGTGATTCCTTTCTCAAATTAGGAATACATTTTTTTTTCTTCCCATTGGTGAAGATAGCCAGTTGTCCAGATTTTTACAAGAATGATTTCAGAATAGTTGTGAGAGCACTTGGGTTAAAGAATTTTTGAATGTTTTAAGGTGCTACACTTGGTAGAATTTAAAATACATGAGCTTTGTTGTGCTTTTGGAGGTTTAAGTGTTTGAGGTGTTGTTTCTTTCAGAAGATGGAAATCTGTGCTATGAATAGAGTGCTAATACAGGAGATTTTTCTTGAGTCCATGTTTTAGTCATTTTATATACTCTCTGCATGCTAGGCAGACACACTTTTAAAATGTTGGGGTTTTTTTTTTCATGGCAAAAATAGCTTGCAGCTTATTGAAAAACAAGGCAGACCTGTGCCTCAAAATCCAAATGAAACTGCTGCTTGGATGAGGCTCTAAAGAGGGCATTTATATGTTGTGGAATGAATGGCATGCCTGCGCTAACTCCCGCAGGCCGGATATTTCCAAGGTATCAGACAGAGCTGTATATACTGCACTTCTTCCCCTTTGGATCCAAAGGTTTCTCCCTTGGCAAGGTCTGAAGGACCCCTGGCCTTTGTGGGGAGTGGGGGCTGGCAGGGGAAAAGTAAAATGAGCAAGGTGACTGTATGTGTGTGATGCTTTTTTTTATTTTCCACCCAGACTGCCCTTCTTGTGCTTTGTGAGCTTGTGTTGTTTTTCTAATCATTGTTCTTTGAACAGTGTAGTTAGGAATTTCCTGTTCACGTTTTACTACAATGGTTTGTTTAAAATGATAGACCACAGTCTTTCCTGACCTAAAACTAGATTAGCCTTGAATGTCGAAAAGAAGTCGGACAAATAAAGAGGATAGGCTGTATTTGCTTATGTCATGGAGAGAGGCCTTTTAACCATGGTCTCAGTTGTATCAAATACCACAAGTCATGTTTCTTAAATATTTATTAAGACAAATAAACATAGTTATTGTATGAACTGGCAGGCCTCCAAATTTCTGTCTCTTTGATTCTCATGGGTGAGTTGCTTTTAATCAGGAGAAGTATATTTAGTCAAAACTCTGATATCTACTGGATTACTGAATCCAGCCATAGCTCAGTTCTCCTTTGCTTTGTTACATTTTTAAAATGCAAAAAAATTAGCCTCTGCAAAGTTGAAGTTTTAAAATACTAAGCAGCAAATTTTGGGAAATACATTGGGTGCCTGTGATAAGTAAAATTTGGTATAGTACTGCCGTATGTTTGCTTTCAGATTTTGGAGGAAAAAATCTCCCAAGCTCAGCAGTGTTAGATGTACAATGAATTGCAATATCCTTATTATACAATTTATGTTTATTTAGAGCAGGTTCCTTGTATAACACTGCTAATCTGTGTAAATAGTGCACACCTATAATGATGGAACAGTACAGGTAATAAGGCTATTGATTTTTATCTGGAAAGAGATGAAATCTCAGTGTTAAAAGCAAAGTATGACCTTGACTTTGGGCTTCTGTTTTACAGAAACACACTGTATCATAAATGATATTATGGTGTGTCACAAAAATTTTCTTCAGTTTTGCAGGAATGGCATATTAAGCTGCCCAGTTGGGTACTAAAGTCATCAGTGACAGGTGTCAAGCTCATGAATATACACTTCATACATTGCTCTTGGGTATTTTTAGTGCAAGATTGTCTGTGGCCATGTGCATGTGAAATTCTGGTAAACCTGCTAAATCACTTTTTCAGGATGGGAGATGTCAGATTTGTAAGATTGTGGAGTCTCTAGCTGATATGACACACAGGCATGTCATTACAAGGGTGTTGCCAGTTAAAATACTCAGCTGTTATGGTATTTCCAGCTTACCATCTAACTTTGTTCCACCCAGCAAATAGTCACATAAATAGGACTAGCTGTGGATTTTTAAAGGAAATATTTAATGTATTTTAAAAGAAAATAATATTTGGAAGGAAAAATATTTGTGTAGAGTGCCTAGGGTAGGGCAGGGAGATGCCTTGCAGGGTACAGAGTTTGATGTGCTGAAGAGCTCTCAGTAGATGTTATATGGAAAATGTTACCATTTATAGAAATCAGGTATTTCCGTGAATACCGGAACTGTTGAAGCTTGGTTTCCTGTGGGTTTGAGTCTTGCAACTGATTGACTTCAGAGTCTGGGAAGGTGAAAGTTCTGTTGGATGCTTTTTGCCTTTAATTTGGGTTATTTACATTCACTTGCTCCTGAACAGATTTTCTGATACCTGATTAGGTGTGAACATGTGTTTGTCACTTTCCATTAGGCCTCCTACTTTCATAGGTATTTGAATTATGAAGGGGGTTTCCCTAAAATTTGAAAGCTATTCAGTAGAAAAAATAAACAAATAGACTTAAGTCTATTAATTGTGTTATTAATAAAAATCACAAATCCATATTTTTATAGGAGATGGGACTATGGGCCCTTAATTTCTTTTTTTTTTTAATGACCCTGTTGTCAGCTAACTTTTAGTAGCCAGTTATGTTTGAAAACAGAGCCAATACCTAAAAACCAATTGATGCGTTTACCTAGTAAATGGTAGAAGTACATTTTGAGATTAGTGTGCAGATTTTGTGGTACAGACTTGGACTTAAATCATTCTCTGTGTGTGTGTGCAGTGGATGCAGTATTCATGCACAAATTAAACAAAGCATTAGATTTAAGTTTACAGTGTGGTGTTAGGCTGAGTTGTGTGTGTTTTTAGGTTTGTTTTCCTAAAGGCATGGACAGAAAGTGTTGTCTTGAGTAGATAGCCAGAGTCCTGCTGAAGGTTTGAGATTCCTGCTGTTAATATACCTCTGGAGCTCTTAGTAGTCGTTTTTTTGTTCATAAGTATCAGAGATGTATTATGTGAAATACTGTCAAGGGCAGTGGGTGCCATTGGTTTCGCTGTCAGCAAAAATTGTTCGCTTTAGTTTTGACCTTTGCGAAGCACAGGTTTTTCTACCTGGAAAAGCTCAGTAAGTTAAGGTGTGAGTAAACAGGGCCCTCAATCTTCCATATGAATGCTTTTTGTGTAGCAATACAGGTGAGTAGTTTATTCCATTAGATGAAGTAAGTGAGGTGAATAAGGTGAGTAAGCAATTTCATTATGAGACGCTGTCAGTTGTGTCTAAATGCTGTGTTGGAAATTTGGCTCATGCTTTGAGCTGGTTGTGAGCCAGTGGCTGTGGTTAATTCATCACCAAACCTGAGCTAACAAGCCCTGTGTAGGCTAGGTTATATTAGATGGAGCTCTGTGCCACACTGAAGTAGCTGGAAGCTGTACTCGTGAGAGCCAAGGCAAAGCTGCTTTGAGTCTGCTGGAAACATCCTGTATAGACAAATGTAGAAGTGTTTGTGTGAGGTAAATAATTTATAATATGAATTTACAATACCTTTACTGTAATGTTACTTTCTTCACAGAAATCAGTTAATGTTATTTTGTGTAAGCTGTAGGCTCTAGTTATTTCTTTTGGGGTTGTATTTGTAAATTATGCATAAAGTCTGTATTATCATAGGATGTATCACCAGTGTTAAATGGATTGATAATGTTCTTATCTCTTAATCTGCAGTAGTATAGCATTTTATATATAATAAAGTTATCTTAAGCAAAGATCCTTGAAAGAAAGCCGTGACTTCATGAATATTTCTAATATGATCCAATCACTTGGAAGGCCAAGTTGAATCTTCCCAGTCCTGCGCACTGAAAGGAGCTGGAGGAGCGTGTGCCGTGATGCAGCACAGAGACGCTGCTGGAGCTCGCCATCCTTTTGTGGAACAGGCTGGCTGTGGCTCTGCAGGGCTTAGACCGCTCCCAGTACTGTGAGAAGGCATTTATGTGCTTACAGGAAAGAAAAATGCCAGAGAAGAAAATGGAGACAGTACTAAGAAAGTGTTTTTGTCATTGTTTGGATAGCTGTGTATTGTGTACTCAAGATTTACACTTACAAAAGCTCGCAGTTGGTAGCAATGTAAAGGGAGCAGTGCACTCTGTGCCACTAATATGTGTGTGCATGGGAGAGCACATGCCTGATCTAAAAGGTGTGTTTGAGAATGCTTTTGTAGTTCTCTTGTTTTGGAAATTGAAGATCAAAGCAATGTTGGTTCAAAACAACGGAACAATGTGCTGGGCTTAATTGTAGAAAATACACGAGGATGAACTGTTACTGTGAGGGCAAGGCAAGTTCATTTTCATGGTTACTTTTGGGAGAAGCAAGAAATTTATTTTTATGATGGATCTCTGAAGACAATTATTTATTTTTTTCTTCTCAACATTGATATTCGATGGATGCTAAAGATTGCTAGAAGAGCTTGTCCATTCTTACAATATATTTAATACCTATTAAATTAAACCATGTGTTAGAACAAGCTACTATTTAAAATGGCCTTTCTGTAATTAGTTTTCTGTTTTAATACCAGTTAGAGTCTGTAAACTTATTTTTTTGTTTACTTTTATGCTGTTCTTGGATTGCATAAGTTGTTACATTATGAAATTGTTTTGGCTCAGTTGTCAATAAATTGTGTGTTATTCTTTTAAGTATTCCGAATCTGTATTATGGCAACGGCAATGTCATCCTGTCCTCTGCTTCTTTCAGCACTCGTTTTCTACAAAGAAAAAAAGTGCCCCTTCTATGTGTTTGCTGGAATTTTGAGAAATGCAGGTTATTCAGTCAGTGGAAATGTTCATTTGTGCATGGGTGTCTGCCCCTAGCATTGCTTTAGTGCCACCTCCAAAAGCAGTGTGGTCCAGAGATGTCTTAGACAGTTGATACATTGCCTTGCATGCTGCTCTCTTTAGAGAGTTTGGGCTTTGGTTTTTGGGGGGTGGGTGGGATTGGTATTCTTGCCCCAATCAGCATTCCACTTGTGACTGTGTGACTGGTGCTTAAATTGGTGTATTTGTTAATGCTGCTTTGTTGAGAGGAGTTAGGGAAAATTGTCTCCATAAAACTAATTTTTGCAGAAATTAGAAGCATTAAGTCATTGTGAGTAAGACGCATTGCTCAGTATATGGCCAGAGGGCAGGAGGGAGCCTAGACCAGTCATATCTGTAAAATTCAGGCTTTCACTAACATGCAGCACAGCAACAGGGTTTAACTGGCTGTGCAGTGAGGTTCCTTGCCTCAGAAGGCTGTTGTGAAAACCAAATAACGATGACTGGATAGGCTGGAAAGCCTTGCTGCTAAATGGTTGTTAGAAGCACCTTGTTAATTGCATGGGAGAGGAAGAGATTTAATGCAATATGATAATAATTTATTTCAGTGGTGGTATTTTCATTGTATCCTAATTAGAATTTGAGGGCAAAATTGTCAGGGAAGTTAACTTGAGGACATTAAAAATTTAGGTCTTTCAACTATGATGAAGAATTCAGAATGGATGGACCTTTACTCTTCTTACAGCTTCTGTCTTAAGAAATTCCTTGTTGTGCTATGGCAGTATGAAATCAGAAAACAAAATCCTGTGAATAAGAATCTTGTGGATTTCATGCTGGGAAGAGCAGAGACTGGCTATGTATGTAAGCATCTGGGTTCACTTATGGGGAAGTAAGGCCTGCAGAAGGAAGCTTTCCTGGCAGCAGCAGTCTAGGAAATGGTGAGAAAATCTCTTCAAATTATTTGTTCAGTTGTGGCATAAGTTACAGGATGGGGGAGGAAAGATGGAGTGCTCCCGTTTCTTTTTCCACAGCTGTCTTGGAGAGACTTTCTTCTTGCTTAATAGATAATGGTGAAAGGTTTTTAGAAAATGACAGAACATGAACTTGTGTGGAGAAGGGAATGTAAAGTCATTACCATGTTTTTCTGGGATTTCCCTGTCAGGCTTGTACGCTGCCTTCCCATGCGCCATAGTTTCCCTTTCAGTTCTCTCAGGTTTCCTAATAGCATTTGAGAAGCTGGTGGTAAGTTTTGAAGTCCTGCTCTGTTAAGCATACTTGAGTCACAAATTTTTCAGCACGCATCTGGAATAGCAGTTGTGGTTCAGTTTGCTTCATGCCCTCCTTTTGCTGGATCTCCTGAAGCATTACTCATCAGCCCAGCTAAGCAAGCAGGCTTAGAACACTTCTGAAAACTGGATTTTTTTCTCTTTCAGGCTGCTCAGAGATTGAGTCAGTGGATCTTTCAGTAACTGGAAATAGCTAGTATTGTTGGGAAAAGTTTATTACCTATCTAACATTTTGCTGATGAGCTCCTAAGTCTAGAGGCAGTCCTGCCTACCATCCTCACTTCAGAGACTGGCAGGGCCCCATTGATGGTTAGCTCTTGCATATAAATAGTTTTGAAAAAATAGGTGCATTGGAGTTAAAGAAATGGAAACTTTATATGGTTCCTCTGCTAGTAACACAAAAGGCTGTGAAATGCAGGGAACAGTTACTCTGACAAGATTTTGCATAATTTCTGTGAGCAGATAATTTTCTTATTTTAAGTAAAGGAAATATATGTCCCTTCTGCTAGAACTTAGAATTCTAATATGTCAGACATAAACTCCATTTCTCTTCTGAATGCATCTGTCTGACCTGCTTGTTACTTAGTACCAGACAAACCTCACGGAAATGCAGATGCTTTCTTTACCTGGTTCAGTTTTTCCTGCAGTTCATTTAATCCGCATTTTGCGGCTTTGCAGCTTTTCTGTGGTTGTGTGTGAGCAAGTGTGTTCTGTATTAAAGATAGAGTTGATCTTATATGAGAAAAATAAGAGAAGCTGGGAAGAGATTTTAATTGCAATTACTATGGAAAAATAGTTTTTAGTGAGTATATAGTTGAGGATATGACTCAAAACATGCTTGTTTCTTTTGCACACTTTTTTTAGTGATTGCTTGGTCAGTCAATAATTTCATGTGTTTTAGTAGTTAATTTCCTTCATGAATACCTGGTTATTTCCTGCACAGCTCTGGTGTGTGGGTTTATTTGGTATTTTTTTAAACAATGTTAACATATAAATGGATTAATTAGTTGATTTCCAAGCATGTTATCTGTGTCAATATCCTATGTTGTTAGGTCTTAACCTTTCATGAGCACTGAAGGAAGTATTCATATTGGAGATTACTCTTCTGGGGGCTACAGTACCACTGTCTAGCAGTGGATATTCAGAGGTGCTTTTGAGTTTTTAGTTTTTCATTTGCTGTATACTTGAGTTTCTCAGAAACTTTTAAAATAGGCTGTGTTCTTCTTCCAGACTTCGGAAGGCTCTTTAACATATGGATCCTGGTGCCTCAGTGTTCTCTTCCTGAGATGTTTTTGTGATGCATATTTGTGTTTTATTCATGTTTATTAAAATTGCATAGCCAAACATAGGCCAAGCATTCATGTCTGAATAAAATGCCAGAAAATGCCAGAATTCATGTCTGCATTGTCAGTGTTGTGAAGCTGTCTTTATATGGCTGTCCTGATTTTATCTGGGTGAGTTTTTTTGTTCTTCTTTTTCCCCCCGCTGCCCCCAACCTGAGTGAGGCTTAGTGCAAGTTAGGCTAGCGGTTGTTTATGAATAGTAGATCTTGCTCACCTCGTGCCTTTTCTACATTGCCTCCTTACTCATCTGATAGCAAAATAAACTTCCCCTCCCAGTTGCTACTTTCCCCTTTCTCCAGTACTTTTTTTGAAGTTCTGGTGAGTTGAAGGATACCTACTCTTAGTTTGCTGTCTGGTCAGATGAGTGTTAGAAGTTGCTGTCCTATGTAGCGATGGGATTGTGCAGGTTAGGGCAGCAGAGGCGGACACATTGGAAGGCAGCAGGGATCTCTCCAGTTCAGGGGTACCAAGCTGTTAATTGAGCTTTCATACAAAACTGCAGGTGGGATTTATGGTATAGTGGGAGTGGAGAGCACAGAAGAGAGCAGAGCCATGTGCAGAGTCTCAGAGCTGAGGGATGCAGAGGCTACTTTCTTTCCCCATTCAGCCAGATGGGCTGTGCCCTGTTCACGCTGCTGTTGGCCAGTCCCTTCTGCTTGAGCTCTGCTGTTAACTCTTCTCCTTCTGTATCCTGCTTCTCTCTCTGTGCTTCCTTGGGTCATTCATTGCTTTCTGATTGCCACTGCTTCTTCTTCCAGCACCTGATCCCATGTTCCTCATTCTTTTGTATCTCTTTGTGTCTGCTTCCTTTTTTTTCCTCCATGCTTCCTTTTTTTTTCCATCATGATGTTCAGGTGCTAACAGGGGCTGCATAGAGACTGGAAGGAGAAACCGGCTTCCTAGTCTCACCCTGGAAGGAGCAGGATTGTACTGGAATTATTTTTCTGGAGCTACTCCTTGCAAAAAAGAGGAGCAATCCTCTCAGATGCCCTAGAACACTGGAGTTGAGTGTGGCCAAGAGAGATCCTGAGAAGCTGGAATGTGTTCATTGGAGGTTCAATCTGCAAAAACCCGAGCTTCCGTACTTCACAGAGTTATGATGAGCATGTGCAACAATATTCCCCTCTTCACCTCCCTTGTACCTTCACCAGACTTAAAAGTTTTTGGTTGGGAACAGTAGGATACCTGCAGAATTCGGGTCCCAGGGTTCGCAGTGCTGAGATTACCTCGGAGATTGGTAACATAATTGAAGCAGGGGGGTGGGGAGGAACGGGACAGCATTTTTCCTGTGTTTCATTGTTTCAACTGGCTGAGCTGTTTTAATTGACAGTTACAAGAGATGAGAAGGAGACACACCCTCAGGAGGGAGAACTTCAGCCAAGGCAACTCGCTCTAGCAGAATAAAAAGCAATAAAAAAGTTGCCTGATGAGGGAATGCCTAACGAAGCATACCAGACTTCCTAATCAATGGGTGGCACTGCATTATAGTAATGTGCAGATGATATAACATCATGTTGCACCAGACATTAGATTCCTGCTACTTTTTGGTTGTTGATACTCAGTGCTTCCGGATAAGGAGTTTTTTCAATATTTACGAACACTTCTCTTGTCACTATAGAAGGTATGTTCTAGGTCACCCATGACATTGGGCTAGATGCAAGGATTACCAGCTGAAGTTTTGTGGCTTGTAGTATGCAGGAGGTGAATTAGATGATGACAGTGACTTTCTGACCTTAAAATATGGATCTGGACAGCTGGGGCCACTCTGTGCTCCCATGGTGGAAGGTAGGGGCTTCCTGTGGCTGAGTTCCTAAAGGGGTCAGGGCAGGGAGGGTGGGAGTTGAAGCTGTCTTTCTACAGCTCTTAAACTCTCCTTCCTAGAAGTGGAGCTGCTTTTGGATATGGTGAACTGAGCACTGTGCACTGAAAATATCTGCATTTACTAACTGCAAAGGAATGCATAAATATAGAAAAATATGCCAGTACAGCTTATTCCCAAAATATGTTACTATGTGGTGCAAGGGGCCTTTGGGTGAGCAACATGCAAAAGGAGACTTCGGAAGAGATACCTCCCACTTCTAGAGAGACTTGTCATTTACAAATGATAATAATAATGCAAACCACAGAAGTCAGTTTCCTGAGTTGCTGTAAATGTGTGTTTTTAACACTCCTTTTCTAACACAAATGTAGGAAGCTGGCAAAGTAGCTATTTCAGTGCTCTAGAAAAGTTTAAAGTGAAATAATCTAAGGAAACGGAAGCCTCTATTTTTAACCTTCTCCATCATCGGAGATGGGGCGGAAGAAGAGGAGGCCATCTACTGTTGAAGTCTCTTCAATATTTTACTATAAATTTAATCAGATTTCCACTGCTGTTTTAATGAAGAGGTATTCATTGATGTTCAGTTATGTTCAAATTAAGATCACTGTAGGTTTGATGGCACAGTCAGTCTTCTAGAATTGTACTTTTTCTCCTGTTTACTGGTTTTTACTTTCCCATTTTCTGGTATATGTGAAATTTTATACTGCAAAATAACCACCAACCCTGCTTGTGCTGTTTCATGGTTTGATTTCTTTTCCTATATTAAAAAAAAAAAATTTCTGAGAGTTCTAAGTATTTTTTCACATTGGGTTTGAGCAGATTCTTCTAAGATTTTTTTTCATACTGCATTTTTAGAATTCATCTGAAATACATTATTTAGCTGGATTTCTCTGGATTTTTTTCACAAAGTATTTTTTATTGTATATATGTAAAAGCATGATAGTGAAGTTATGAGTAATTCCTCGTTATTACTTGTTGGGAACTACTTTATTAGTCTAACTGGAAGCTCAAATATAATACATTGTACAACTACTGGCAACCATAGAAGTAGTAGCATCAAACTTCGTAAGTTCAACCTCTTAAAAATGTTCAGAACCTTACTTTCAGATGAACATAAATCTGTAAAACTGACTTTGGGATATATTACTAAATTAGTAATATTGATTAGAGAATATACTGCACTAATTTGCAAGGTCAGCATTAAGGAAGACTGTAGGAAGCAAGTGTATTTGAGGAATGATAATAATAGTAGGATAATTGCATATTGGGAGAACGGGGGCTGGGCTGAGTTTGCCTAAAAGCTTGAAAATTACTGTCTGACAAGGGTGCTAACCTGGAGTGTGGGAGTACTTCTAAGAGTTTAAGTGCATGTTTTATAGAATCTTCTTCACAACATCTATGTTAACATTATATATATGTAGATAACATGAATTTCTGTTTGTGACTGGTAGATTGAGACTGTTGAGAATCAAAAGTTTAGGAATTATATAAACTAACATGTCAAAGTGTAAATAACTTGACAGCTGTACCTGTAATCTTAAAGGCAAAGAGTGAGCGGTGGAGAAGGAAATGTAGCAAGGCTGTGAATCATTGGAGAACCATTGCTTTTTACCTTAGGCAGTTATTTGGCTTAAAGAAATTATTTTACTTTGCAGGGGGGTTGTTGCTCCATCAGTATAAAAGCAGCAAAGATTTTAGGGAGATGAAATTTCTTCTGTTAGCTCTCCTGATTATGTTTGGAAAATAAGACACATTTTAAGTGCAGTTCTCTTTAATGAGTTTGTTTTTAGACTACTTCTAATATATTATAGGTAATCATTAACTGTTTTTGTAATACCACTTAAAATATGGAGCTTTGAAATAAATGGGTAGATTGAGGATGCTAACGTATGCAATAGTCACTAATGACTTGTCCATCACCACTTCCAGGCAGCTGAAACATGCATCCATTTATACTTGACTAAGGGTCTGTTACTCCTGGAAGAGTGGAAAAACCTTAAATAATGAGGTGACTGCTGTAGATCAGTGCTTGCAAGAAATGGAGTCTGAAACTCAAAAGCATCAAAGATCCTGTCAACATAGTTCCACTTCAATTGCTTGGTGCTAAGTCAGGCTTAGTAACTGTTCAGGCAAGTGATTGAAATGGTGCCCTTGGATGCAGTGTGCATGTCACGTTAGTTGCAGTCTTTCACCGTCACATAAAGTATTGCTTTATTAATGTAGTTCAGAAACTTAAGAAGAGGAGCAGTCTGGAAAGCCTTCCTTGCAGATCTGTGCTGCAGTTTGGGCAGGGGGGCTGCTGCAGTGCAGTGCAATGGCCTCTCTGCTTGCAGGTTTCTCTCCATGCCCATGGGCACCCACTCCTCTGAGAGGGGCTTGGAGCCAGAGCTTTGCCTTTTACAAGGCAAAATTTCCCTGCTTCACAGGTGAAGTCAGTGCGTGATAGCTCAGTGGCATGTCAGAAGACATATTGTAGAAATGGTACGAAAGAATCCATAAAATTTCCAGGAATGTGATAGTTAAACATGTTTGAGAAATGCCATATGTGGTACTTTTAGGAAACGTAGAGGATGTCTATAACACATTTTCAAGTGTGTTGGAAGACAAGGAGGAGAAAAGCTGTTTTGAGAGATTAAATGAGAAAGTCTTGTCTTGAATTTCTAATATTAGCTGGCATTGTAGACTTTTCTGGGTGTGAGGCCTTTGTTTACTGTTTCACCTCACAATTTGTTTTGAATAGGATGTATGTGAAGTAATGGTATGCATATTCTTTTGGTACTTATCTACACATCACTTTGTTCCAAGACTTGAAAAGAATGGTCTCTTGAATATGTATTTTTCCAACTGTTTTTTTTATGCTCAGGCCAGTTGCATTTACTTTTTCCTCCCATTGTTTGTCAATTTCTGCTTAATTTCTCTAGAAATGGTTTCTGATAACTTCTAAAGTATGTTTTATTTTTTATTAATATAATTGAATAACACTTGTTGGTGAAAATAGTTTCATGAAAATAATTTCAGTAAAATTTTATTGAATATACTCCAAGTATAGTAAGTTTTTAGAGGATTGGGGCTTAAAATATTTTAAAACATCCAATTAACTAAATTTTCACTGAGAGTAGTGCTAGGCTTGTTTGTGCATATAGGCATGACAGATGTCTGTTTCTAGTGTCATTAAACTTCAGTTTACCTGTAGGGGAACATTAGCTATAGCATTTTCTAAAACATTGTTTCTATCAGACTACAGAAATAAAACACTTTAGCTGATGTTTGTTGGCACGTTCTCAGAATGTTGGACCTTCTTAGTATATGAGAGAGATTGTCATGGAATCATGGAATATGCTGAGTTGGAAGGGACCCACAAGGAGTGCAGCTCTCAGCCTTGGGCAGAACCATCTCCAGGAGTCACACCATGTGCCCAGAGTATTGTCCAAACGCTTCTTGAACTGTGTCAAGCTCCATGCTGTGACCACTTCCCTGGGGAGCCTGTTCCAGTGCCCAGCCACCCTCTGAGGGAAGAACCTTTTCCTAACATCCAACCTAAACATCCCCTGACGAAACTTCAGACCATTCCTTTGGGTTCTGTCACTGGTTACTGCAGGGGAGAGCTCAGTGCCTGCCCCTTCTCTTCCCCTCACAATGAAGCTGTAACTGCAATGAGGTCTCCCCTCAGTCTCTTCTACTCCAGGCTGAACAGACCAAGTGCCCTCAGCTGCTTCTCATATGGCTTCTCCTCAAGGCCCTTCAGCATCTTTGTTGCTGTGCTTTAGACACCTGTTAATATCTTTCTTATCTTGCAGCACCCAAAACTGCCCCCAGCACTCAAGGTGAGGCTGCCCCAGTGCAGAGCACAGCAGGACAATCCCCTGCCTTGCCCAGCTGGCCATGCTGTGTCTGATGCCCTCAGGCACAGTTGGCCCTCCTGGCTGCCAGGGCACTGCTGACTTACATTCAAGTTGCCATTGACCCCCAGCTCCCTTTCCTGGCACTGCTCTCCAGCCTCTTGTTCCCCAGTCTGTCTGTACATCCAGGGTTGCCCCATCCCAGGTGCAGAATCTGACACTTTCCCTTGTTGAACTTCATACAACTGGTGACTGCAGTCACACTTTTACTTCTCTACTGCACTAGTAAGCAGTGACAGACAACACATTTTAATAAACTGGTAGTGAAAGAGGCAGTGTAATAGTGAGAATGTTCTAATCTTTTTTGATATAAACTTCAAGTGATCATGCAAGAGCCCTCGGGAAGTGTTTGACTGCATGATAGTGTTTTGCAGCATGTAAGACCATATTACTTCTTACTGAAATGTAAAGCTTTTTTTGATGCCTCCTTTTGTTCTAACACTTGGAGCTTCATGGACTTGAATTTGGAGTTTTATGTCCCATTTTTCTGCTTGGGACCGTTTTCCTGTCTGCTGCATTTTCTTCCTGCTTTGAACTCCTCCCATGATTCTTCTTCATGTGCAAAATGCTTATTGCTAAGAACTGGCTGGTAATATCTTGCCAGATGCACTTTTTCACCTTTGCTCGGGTGACTTCCATTAGGAAAGTGCAGGTGTTTCCTCCTCATCTGATTCTTGCATACAGAAGTTGTGACCAGCAATCAGAAGTGAATAATTTTCTGTGTATAGGCATACACTTACACACAGGCACATAAACACTCCTCTGTGTAAGGGTGAAGCACTTATCTCCTCTCCCACTGACTTTTCTACAATGGTTTAGTTAGCTGATGGGCAGGATCATGGTCAAATAAAAATAAGCTAGCTTCAAATTTGTATTCTCAAACCAGAGGAGTCTTTGCAAAACTGAGGTTACAGCTGTCAAACAGTTTGTTAGACAGAGCTGAACATAGAAATGGGTTTTAGCATACTCTGAGGACATAAAAATCTGTCAGCTGGATGACTTGCTTGTCTCCAAGAGAAGGTTGCAGAGTTGTGATTTGCAAGATGGAAGAAATAAATGGATAACGACATGTCTGGACTAATTGGGACCTTGATTATCAATCAGATTTAGTTGGAAAATGCTGCCATGCACAGATGTTGGATAAAAGTTACAAATGTTGGTTCAGAATCAGTGAAACCAGAGCACTGCATGCTTACTTGCTCTTAAGCTGTGCTCTGTCTGGACACGTATAGTGTCATGTTAGGCTTCTTACACAAGTGGAAGAATTCAGATTTTGAAATTCTCTGGTAAATTTTCTTTATTGTTTATTTTAGGCTTTTGATTCTTATTCATTTGGCTTTAGGGTTTTTTTTTTGGAGTCTTACACATTATGGAAGTCCTCGAGAAGATCTTGTAAATATTTAGAGATTTTTGAGTAGCACTGGCAAAAGAAAAGTTGTAAATATTTTGCATGTTACTCTTTCTAGCAAAGAGCATATTCAATATGAAGGTGGAATTTGAAATCTGTTTTGGAATCAGTTTGAAGACAATTTGAAATCAGAAAGTGTAGTCTCCTAATTTCCACTCCTTACGTGTCTTATCTGCCACACATCCCTACTGCTTTCCTCTTATGGTTTATACCCAGCTGCCATATAGAATTTTGTTTATTTTCTGCTCTAGATGTCAAGTCATCTGGCATCCAGTCTGCTTTTCTTCAGCCAGACCCTCCAGCAATTGTCTTTGCCCCACTGCTAATCTTACGATATGGCTGGTGGCTTTGTACAGTTGCTGGTCACTTCGGGCTATCTATGTGTACACAAACTAAGTAAGTTTTAAAGTGTTCATAGATTGTCCTACTTAACCCCTCTACCCATTTTTTTTTAGTGTTTATCCTCTGTAAAAAAAACACAGTAAGTTGCAGACACAAAAATAGTTTTCTTAAAAGCAGTGACTTTTAACCTGGCTATGATTTTTGAGAAAGGCATTTTCATTGTGTACATGAAATATTTTCAGCAAGTATTTCCCATAATATTTGTGTTCTGATTTTGGATATGGATCATAGCTGCTGTTAAGAAATGGATAGCTGCTGGAAGACTTGGCTGCTCGTGTGGAACTGTTTCAGCAGTTCCTCAGCAGCCAGACAAGTTATGCGGGAGCTGCAATTGGATGTAGCATTTTATGTTTCAACATACTAAGCCAGTATTTTTCAGCTGTTTTGGTTTTGGGGATTATGAGAAAGGCTAAAAACAAAAGTATGTTATCTGATTAGTGTTGCTTGTTAGTAAAGGTTTATTTTTCTAGAATTGTGAAAGGTAAGAGGGTGTCCTTGGGTACATTTCTGAGAAGTGTTTGTACACAATGTAGGCTGCTATTACTTCTTGTAAGTCAACAAATCGTATAGGTTCTGTCTTAGCTGTTTAGCTTTTCATACATTTTGCATCACAAAATCTAATTGTTCAGAGTTTAAATTTAAAAAATGGTCTGATAGCGATCACATATTTTTCTCACACTTCAAGATGTTGATTTATTACTCTGCAAATGTCTAGATAGTGCCATCCTGTGCCTTGTGTTTTACACATTGATTTATGCTGTGTTGGCTTGTGTTACTGTAAATTGAAGCAAACACACTGATTGTACAGTATTAGCACTCTGTCATCAGTTTATTTGCTGTTGAGAAAAAAAAAGAATATAATAATAATAATAATAACATAAATAGATACAAAATACAGTGTGGTCTTAAAAAGATGGAATTTCAAGTGACCTTTAGAAGAGTTGGTGCTGTTATTTCCTTGCTGCAGGGTACCATTTTTTTTCCAAAGGAAATGTATCCCAGCAATGACTCTGAGGCTGTTACCTTCTTTAAATCTTTGTCCTGAGCACAGAATTTAATTTATGTAAGTTTCAGTCTGGCCATCTCTATTGTAGATTTATTTTAATGAGGAATTGAATAGACGTTCAGTGAGTTATTTTATTCAGAGTCTGAGGTTAAATCACGTAGTAAAATGAAGATACATAAATTGGATTAAGAAAAAGGTTAAAAGAAACTTCTATCTTGAAAAGATACATATAGTTGGGTGAACTCTGTTGTACTTTTGACTAAGCAGTTGGTATGTAATTTTCCAAACTTTATTTCAAAATCCAGGTCATTTTTATGAGTTGGCTGCTTGCAGAGAGCTGAGTGGCTGGAGGACAGATGAGGAGGAAAATCACTGTGTACTCCAGGGTGCTGCAGCAGTGGATCTGGAGTTGATGGTGGCATTTTGGGCTAGCAGCCGGTGCCTGCCTGGTGTGTGCTGCCCCAGCTGGGGCTGTGTGGCTCTGGCTGGTGCCTGTTTGCCCTGTGGAGGAAGCTCCTTGCTTCAGCAGCTGGGCAGTGTGTGCCTGCCGTGTCCCTCCCTGCTCGGACAGGGTCTCACAGGGACGCTCTTGCTGCCCAGGCCAGAGCTATGGTGCCAGAAGATGTCAAAGAAGTGCCTCCAGGACTGCAGTGTAACTTTTAAAAACAACATAATAACAATCCTCCCATTCTCCCCCTCAGTGTAAGCAGCTTTTCTTACCAGTGTCTGTGAAACAACAAGGAAATTATCTTCCGTTCCTTCGCAATTTCTTGGGTTGGTTTGTTTGGGATTTTTTTGTTGTGTTTTTCTCTTTTTTTTTCTCTCTGTGCAGTTGGAGGGAATAAGAGCCATAGTACAAGACAAGAGGGTTAGTTGAACTTTATAACAATATCTGTAACTTAAATTCACGTTTGAAAGGAGGTAAGAAAAAACCTTGACTGAAAGCTTTAAAGTGTGTGCATGATTTCTCATTTTGCCTTTTCTCTTTCTTGCCTTGTGACACTTCAGTAATATACTTGGCGTAATATTTTCCTTGGAGAAACTATCGCTAGATTTATCAGATTGCTAATTCTTTTCTAGTTATTCTATTACTCGTTTTTAAATTGCATGGTGTTCTTCAGATCTCTAATTGTGAATTAATGCCGTTTCCTAGTAAATTAGTAATACAGTTTCTGTATCTCCATTTGTCAGGCAAAACCATCTATCCCATTAGGTGGTACTTCAGACTGAGATCAGGTTTAAGGAAATCTTTCTCCTAGTTGTTTGTGGAGATGTTTCAAATTTTGTTAGATATTTTTTGCTGCTGTTGGACCTGACCTAAATCAGAAACAAAATTAAAAACACTATTGACAGCTGCTATTTTTGCGTCCTTCTCTGTGTTTCCTACAGACAGTGACTTTTGTTCAGAACTTGGTGGTTCTTTTTCATAATTAGCTCTCATGGTTTGTGCATTCCTCTTAATCCAGGCCCACTTTGAAAGGCAGGGTGACCCTGTATATGATTTAGGTGTACAGGCATGGTTTAAAGGAGGGCAACTAGTTTACAACAGAGTTTCTACTTTGGAACACCTTTTTGATTTCCTGTTCAAGATCTTGGAAAAACAGGCTGTGTTTGTCTTTATTTAGTTCCTCCCAGGGGAAGTTTTACTCAATTAGACGTAGGGATTTCAAACAGCCAGGGCCCTCTAATGTGGCATCAGGGCCATGGGAAGACTGAGGATCTTATCTAATATTTTCCAAAGCCTTGTGTTTTTAGTGATTTGGTTCTGGTTTTGAAGGTCTATGACAATGAAGTTGCCCTACTCTATATGTGCTTTGGAGATGTGAAATATGAATTTTCTTTGGACTGATAAGCTTTTCTTTATTTTTTGAAGGTTGAGGTTTTTGGTTTTCTGTGAGGTTTTTTTTTGGGGTGTGTGTGTGTGGGGGGGGTCGCAATTAGATGCTCTTAATGGATCTGAAGCACTTTTGAAGTAAATTATCTAAAATGGTATTTAGCCATTATCTTCTAATGTCTTTTCTTCTCCCCGTTTGGTCCCTGCCATGAACTGATGCACTCAAGAAATACTTGTTTTGCTGCTACATATTCAGAAAGCTGTAGTAATGTGTTCAGGAATCCCTTCTTTGTGTCATAATGCATAAAGATACAAAATAAGTAAACAAGGAGGAGAAGAAACTTACTTTGGTCATTCGTTCGGTTTTATTTTACAGTTTAATTTCTGTATTCTAACTGTTAAGCCCAGTGACTGATGCAGAGAAAATGTCAATAAAACTCGGGTTTTCAGATGTGTCTGTTGGATTGCCTGCAGATACCTGACTTTTATTTCTCCTTAATGAAAACATATAGTTTGGGTAGAGTTAGAAGTGACAGATCCAAGGTGCATGACATTGCTCAAAGATTTTTCTCTGGGCTTGATATGCAGGATTTGGATTATGGAAGCTTTCTTATGTAATTCTGTATTTGCTTCTGAAGGGTTTCAGAGTCACAAAAGATTGGGTGCCTAAGGATTGAAGAGCATCATTACTTTTGGAAAGGATAAAGTCAGTTAATCTGACGTTAAGGTTGGTTTTTATCTGGACAGAATTGGCCCCCATGGAGGATTGTTACTTGTACCTGGTCTGTAGGTCCAGCGTCTGCAAAGACTTAATGCTGTAAACTGGTCCCAGAGGGTTTTCATCTTCAGCTGAAAGTTCAGAACCTTCTTGTTAGTGTCTGCCTTCTTGTTGTTTTGGGGGAAAGAGGAGGTGGTCATGGTGAGTGTGTTATTGTTTACTACCAAGATCACAGATAAATGCCTTAATTTTTCTTTACTGTGAATAGCCCAGTTCAGGACAGCCCTGTTTTTTGTTTCATCAAAGATGGCAGCATTTTTGTTGTCTTTGTCTTTATAATGCTTTGAAAAGTTGTGGGTTTTTTTTGTTTTGGTTTGATTTTTTTTTGTTTTGTTTTTATTTCGATAGAGATGTTTTAACAGATGTACCTTGTACAATTCTTTATAAAAAAGTAGAAAAGATCTGTTCTATTTTATAGAACTTAAGCTAATTAAAAACAAACACAGAAGGTAAAGCAGTATTTCCAGAAGGTAATTTCGTTTCAGCAGTCGACTGCTGTAATTTGTGGCTGACCTCCAATGTAGATATCTGCATCTGTTCCATTTTGTCTTTGTTATTCTGAAAAACCGTAGTTTCCTTAATTGGCAATAAACTAATCTTGTCCTCAGAGATCTGCTGGTTAAACCAGGAAGGTATTTTTTCAGTTCACTTCATCAAAGCAGTGCAAAACACAGGCAGAAATTCCCAATTCTTAGTTTCGTATCTTTGGCTGAAGGTCCAACTACAGAGGTATAAATGTGACTGGATTGAGTCAATGTGATGTTATGCTTTGTCTGAAGGGAATCCAATTTAGAGCAACTTTGATTATAGTTTAAAATGAACAACGTCAGCTTAATAATGGTTTGAATATCTGGAAGACAGCTTTTTATGTGTTAGGGTTTTTTTCCTACAAGTTTTTCTTCAAAACCATTAATTAAACTGTTCACGTATGCTTTTATAGTGCTGTAATGAAAACTGGTTAGACCAGATGCATTGGTTTTCTTCAGTCTCCCTTTTCCAAAAAGTGAACATTCTCCTTGTCCTGCAAGTCTGAGTCCTGGCGGGATCACAGAGAGCATTGAATTAAAGTTTTTGTAGTGTGAAGGGTTAGAGTGTCATGTGCAGGTTTTATTTATGAATAAGGGTGAAGGTATGTTTGTGCAACAGGCAAGCAAGTCTCATAACTCATTCCAAAGAAAATCTTGTCTATAGTGCAGTAATTTAGGAGCTGATGTCTAGACTACTTTGAGAAATTGTAAACATGATGTCTTCAGAACAAGACCATGGGAGTTTAAGAAAAAATGCTGCACTTTGTATGTTTAATATGTGACTGAATTCCAGGGAGATCAGGAGTATTTTGGCAGTATCTGGTCTGCCTGACTGCTAGATGAATTACTGAGAGTGCTTATGTCAGTTCCTAGTAACATTTTTCTTTCTTGAATAGGACATCATTGGATTTGCATGATTACAAGATGTAAAACTACATATTTGTCAGTAATGGAAAATTTTTACTTTAAATAGTGGTGCACAAGTTTATGTACATCTTCTTGTTAAACTGTTTATAAGTGTTGGAGAATCAACCAAATAGAATCAAACTATTATTTGACCTGAATGGCTTGATCTTTCTACTGTTGTGCAGAGCTGTTGAAACATGACATTGAAACTAGTAAGGATTTTTTAAAATTCATCTACTACAGTTAATTTTGAACGTTGTAATCTCAATCACTGTAAAAAAGTTTCAGAAGGCAGGTAAATGCAGTTTTTTTGTTTGCTGTGTGCAAAGTTTTGTGATCTTTGTTGGTGGTTGTATGGTGTGCTTACTGCACCATTGGACTAGCTAGAATGTAGCTGTAGTAGTATTTCCATCATTTGAAGTCATTAGCACTGGATTATTCTAGTTGGTTTTATTTTGGGGTGGGACAGGACTTCCAAGTTCAAAGACAGGCATACTTTAGTTCAGACAAAGTTCCTGTGTTATATAGGTGTTATCAGATGAAGGGCAATTATGAGTCCTAATGGTCTCTCCTTTCAGCAGTGTATTTGTAAGCATAGTCCAAATCTGGTGTCAGAAAACCTTAACTGGGTGTTACAACATACAAGTGGAAGTACAACAAACAGTATAATGCTCAGCTTAAGTCAGTCCCTAAATTAATACATGTATTTAATGTTTACAAAGTTGTTGTCATTGTAGGCATTAGAAGTGCCTCAGGAAGGTGTTGTATCTATATCCCATGTGTAATTGAAATTACTTTATTAGTAGCTTTTCAGTAAATGAACTTTGTGGCAGCTTTTAGAGGAAAACATTATCCTAGGGGTTAAGTAAAATGAATATTTGGGTAATTAGCATGATTAGACTGAGCATGAAGGCTTTTATAGTTATATCATTTATTCTTCTTCTAGTTTTCTATGTACCTTGCTGTTCTAGAGCAGTGTTGGTTTAGAGGCTTTCTGTATAATATGGAACCGAGTACTTTCAATGTCCTGTCAACACTGACATGGCTGTTTCAGTTTTCTATTACCCACTGATCTATTAAGACTTTGTCTAGCAAGGGCTGTGACATTTTGAGCTGCTAGATAATAATGCTGTTACTTATTAATTACTATTTCTAGTCTAATTGATTCAGAATTTTTCAGAGACGTTTGTCTCTTCTTTTTGAGGGAGAGGAAGTAATTTTGCTATGTCTGGATCAAGAGAACATCATTAATAGTTGGAAATGTATAGTTGAAAAGAGGAAGTCTGTTATATGGTGCTGTCTTGAATTTTATATATATATTTTTTTAAAGACAAGCAATTATGCTACGTTGTCACCAGAAAGAAGTTAAAACCTATAAAGCTTCTAGTAGTTTCAGCAGTGGTGAACTCCAGCTTCACATTTGTGTTCTTTGCATTATGGGAGAAGAACTGGCATGACTGCATGCCATTATAATTAAATTGTTATACATAGAAACTAGAGGGGAGAAGCTTGTCTTACCTGTTTGGGGAGTATCTGTCAGCATATTTAAATGAAAATGTATTTTGAAACTGTATGTTTGTAATTATCAGCACATTCCTAAGTAGCATAACTAGTTTTTGATCAACTGGTGAAGGTATCTTCAAAACATGTAATAACATTCATTGCATTGTAAACTCTACATCTTTTGTATTTATTTGTGTTATTTTTATTTTTACAGGATTACAAAGCCATTGACATTTGCTGACTGTGTTGGTGATGAGCTTCCTTTAGGATGGGAAACTGTTTACGATCAACAGATTGGAGTTTATTATATGGACCACATAAATCGTGAGTAGATATGTGATTGTTCTGAGGAATATTAGCAAGCTGGTGTTTACTCTTGCCACTAACTTCTCTTCCTATACCATTTATACTCCTTGTGCTACAGTGAGAAAATGTATGCAAGTAATTTCTTGCAGAATGTGTTTCCTTATCTTTCATATGGGGGCATAATTGTAAAGAATTCCATTTGTAAAGAATTTTACAACCTATGTTTGAGCTGTAGTGTATAAAAATATTTTGGTTTGCTTGGTCATACTGTGAACTATTAGTAATTTTGTTGTTGCTTTTTGTCATTCATCAGAAAGATTTTTGTGTTATATTCTTAAATTTGCTATTTTTCCAGTCATCCATAGTTCACTCTTCTAGATTGAAAACCAAAATACATTCTGAGAGAAGTGTGCTGATTTTTAATCAGAAGCACTGTGAAATACAGTAATCTCATTCTTGCTTAAGCAATATATATTTTATGTTTTAATACAGAACAAAATGCTATCAAAAAGACAACAGGTGTCCCTTTTGGAAACTAATTTCAAACACTTTCCATTTTGGACAATCGCTGAGCTTTGTATCATCACTGAGGCACATTTGCCAGTTCTCCTTTTAAAAAAATGTCTTATCTTTTTGGCTTTGTACTGCTGCTGCTGTTACTATTGTGCTATCATTAAGCTTCTTATCCTTATTGAGTGAATGCTTTCAATATTGTGGGAATTAGCAGTTGGTGGGGACTAAGAAAAGAAGAAAGTAGTTACATGGGCTATCACAGCAATGGTAAATAGTATAATCTGAAAAACCAACCTCAATACTATCTACTTGAAATCTAGTCAATTAAAAAACGAAAGTGTAGAAATAATTTTGGGCTTCTAGCCATCACTAGAATTACTTGTGTAATGTGGTTTCACAATTACTTGCTTTAAAATACCCCAACAACAGAATAATAAATGTTCCCATGGTATTGTTTGACCTATACAGGTACTTATTTGTTGTGAAATTTAACAAAGATCATTAACTAAATGATAAAGTTTAGACAGCTGTTAATACATTAATCACAAGGGTAGATAGACAAGAAAATTTAAAGGCAGTAAATACAGACTGTTAAGTAATTCTTATAATAAATCTGTACTTAAAAAAAGTATTAGTCTAAGGATTGCTGTCATGCTAACTTTAGTAATGTTGAAATTTAATAAAAACTGAGGATTACATTGGAGTACAGTAATGGAGTGCACTTGAACCAAAGTATGTGCATGAATGTATATATTAAAAAAAAAAGAAGGTATTGCCAACTCTTTTTAGTTTTTTTTTAATTTGCAGGTGGTTTTAGAGTCTCTGCAGAAAATTAATAGAACATGAACTCCTACTGCAATGCTGTGCCTATAAAAAGCTACTGATAGGCCTCTGACAGGAGTAACAATCACCATCACATGCAAAAAAAAGGGCTTCCTTTTGCTTTTCGAAATTTGTTATTAGCAGCTTTACCACAGACTTCAAGTTTGAACTTACAGAAGGGATATTAATCATTGTAGGCATGTCAGATCTGGCTTGCATTTTTTTTCTGTGCAGTTGAGAGCAAAAATTGTAGAAGAGTCTTTGCAAAGAGCAGTTGAGTTCCCAGTTTGCAAATGTTCAGTGGGTAGACAGAAAGAAAAGATAAATATTATGGGTCTGTAAAGCTAAGTAAAGCGAATCATGTTAGGTATGAAATAAAGTTAATGTATGAACAGAGGGATAGAAGCTTCATGCGGACAGTGCTGAACTGAGTAAAAGGAATCATTCAACAATTAACAAGGTTGCAAAATTGGTGTCTTTCATGATAACTAATTACTTGCAGCCCACAGATATTATCCTGAATGGTAATTCAACTGTCACAGTAAAATGGGTTTTTCACCCTTCGGCTAATACAGTGCTTTCATATACCAGTAAGATTTATAATAAGAAGGAAGACAGAGTTGATATTATAGCTGTATAATTATTATTTAGAAATTAGTAGGATACCTTATCCAATTTTATACTGTGGACAACAAAGGTACCAATCAAGACTGCATTAACTTCCTTTGTAAGAAGTGAGAACTAATGAATAGACAATCATGTGCATCGTGAGGTGGTGTCAGACAAGTGGCAGAGATGGTGTAGGAGCTGAAGAAATGTTTTTCTGAAATGTGTCTGTCTAAACCACTTGGAATGGCAGCTTCAGGAGAAAGCATTTGGATTGCCTTTTGTGGCTGACTGGGTTAAATGCTTTATGCAGCATTGGAGTTCTGTGTTAATTGACAAAACAGTTAGAAGTGCTTCAGTGTCAAGAAATACTGTGAGAAAATGTAAGGGATAATTCAAATAGAGTCTTTCTGCACTCAGGCTTACCAGGGACCTCTCATGCTTTGTACACTCTCTCAAGCTTTTTGCCCTTGCACCTTTTAAAAGAAAACGGCAATACATCTGATTTTTTCTAAGTCTTTTGCTATGTTTGTTTACCCAGGAAAAAAGAAGTGAGAAAAAGATTTCTAGGCAATAGTTTTCCATTTAAACTGGAAAAAAAAAACAAGGAACAGAAGAATCTTCTGTAAATCTCAATGGTGCTTCCAACCCTGATCTCCATCTTGTTCTGTAAATTCAGTATTTTGTTGACACCCTTACTAAGCTGCTCTTGGCTGTTAGCCAACCATTGCTTAAAAACCTTGGCGGTTGCCAGCCACAGAATTCCTTTCTCTCCTTCTCAGAGTCTTGGGAGCCTTTGAAGTCTCCTCTAAGCAATTGGGCATTCCCCAGTGAGGGAATAATACATTCTCTGCATTTGTCTGGGACTGTTCTTGAGTTACTATAGTGGGTTTTTTTTTAATTGGTTGTAAAGAAATGAAGGAAGTTAATTTTATTATACAATATAGCTTTAGTCTTGTTATGTGGCAAACTTGTTTAGAAATCCAGGGCAAAGTTTCATAAACCAGAAAAAAGCAGAGCTTCCCATGGACTAAAGTTTCCTACTTCCAATGAATGCTGCTAGCTTTTCAGAAACCTTCTGAAATAATTCTGTGAGAGATTCAGTGCCCTGAATTATAGGATCTCAGAAGCTTAATGTGTAATAGAACGAAACACCTTAGCCTGAGCTGTTTATTGAGATTAGGACTAATAATTTACCATTCAAAGACAAAAACTGAATCCTAGTAAGCCTATCTGTTTTATAAATATTTACTAATTTCTCATTGTTTCCATGGGGGTTTAGCAGTTTTAGAAATATTAAAATTTGCACAGATTTCAGAGGTGCTTATGGACAGATGAGGTAGCAGTGGAAATTGAAATGCCCTTAGTGAAGGGTTGGCAGCAGTCAGAACTCTGTTTTCTTCTGCTTGCCCTCCATGTAGAGAAGGATTTATGGCAACTCAAGAAGCCAAAGCACATCCTGTCCTTGGCAGAGGAGATATTTTCAGGACATTGGAGTCAGAAGGGAATCAAAGGGGTCCCTGGGAAGTGGGGAGACATTGCAGAACTGTAGGCACTATCTTTATACTGTTTCAGTGTGAGGAGTTGCAAGGAGAGAAAAGTACAGCTGTAAAGAGAAGAGGGTTATTTAGGAACCTAATCTATTGGAAGCACTGCTCTTTGATGAGCTTTCTGTTTTTGTTTGTATACTTTTCAGATGGCTCTCAAATGGTAGAGCTGCTAGCATGGTCTTGACACCATTAGAGTTCTTAATCTGTTGTGCTCAATCTTCTCCAGTTTTGTATTTCTTCACTGGCACGAATATACTGAATTATGTACTCAGGATTAATGCAAAACATAACTGGCTTTCATCTCCTGTAAGAAAGCAGGTTTGGAAAAATTGCTAGGTGCTTAGCTCCTGACTGTGCTGCAGGTTTTGCCACTACTCCGAACACTGGCATTGTGTCTGCAGCAGCTTCTTACTGGTAGAGTTTAAATGGTCAGAAATGAACACTAGATTTTAACACAAGGCTTTTCATGGGCATCCTCATGTAAAACATGTTTGTTGAGTCACAAAAACCCCCAAAATGAACCAATATTTCTTTTAGCATTTTAATATGTGTCATCCTCAAATGCCTTTGCAACTGCAAAGAAATTGTTTTGCAGTAATAACCTTGAAAATCAAGAGATATGGGAAAGTTTTCTGGGGTTTTTTTGGGTTTTTTTTTTGTTTCTTTGGTGGAAACTTGGTTTTGGTTTGTGTTTAGATAAAAACTGTTTTAACCCTGGCCAGGAAAAACATCAGACTGCTGTTTTTTAAGACAAAAAAAACAAGAGAAGTGATTTAAAAGCTTTATGGATTTGAGACTAAGATGCTGACTTCTCTGTTGAATTACCTTATTCTTCTTAACTATGCAGGGGTAGCCTCTGTCCTTTTAAGATGTTATACTTGCAAAGTTGTATGCAGTATCATAAGATAGTTCCAGCTATTTATAGAGTTATGAGTTAAACATTGGGATACCTATCACTTTTCCTTGTGGTTCTGGGTTTTTAGGTGGTTCTTGCGATTTTCAAGTTGGCTGTGAGGGAAGGTTAGAGCTAAATTACTATTTCCTTTGGGTTTGCACTGGTTGGTAAAGAAAATAATAACATTTAAATGCCTTTTATATTTGAAAAGCCTTTCCTGTTCTTTCACTCTGCATCCTTCCTTCTTCTCATCCTGGCTGGAGTGATTTTGGGCACTGTAGTGTCAGGTGTACTGGTTGAAAATGGACATTAACAAAAATAACTTGGACTTGGTAGCACAAAGTGTCATAATTTTATTTTAATGCTTTTATATTTTTCTCCTTAGAGCTCACACAAATTGAAGATCCAAGGGAACAATGGAGGAGGGAGCAAGAACGCATGCTAAAGGAATATTTAATAGTTGCCCAGGAGGCACTCAATGCCAAGAAGGAGATTTACCAAATAAAGCAGCAGCGTTTTGAACTAGCCCAAGAAGAATATCAACAATTGCACAAAATGTGTGAGGATGACAGCCGTTCCTATGCCAGCTGTGAGTTTGCTGTCTTTTCTTGATTTTACCCACCTCTCCTCACAAGATATGGTGTAAAGAAATAGTGTGGAGTATTTCCATCACCTGATTATTCTCTGAATGAAGGTTCTGACTACAGCACTGAGATGCTCTCCTTTGACTCTGCAATTCCATTTCTTCCAGTTCCTGTTGCATCCATTACGACAGAGATTTAACATTTAATAGGGATAAATATTAACATTAAAAAGGGATGTACCATTAAACAGGCATATATCCCAGCTGGTATTTCTACCCATCTTGGAGCCAGGTGTAGTGATGCTTCCTGCAAGGCAACAAAGGGCTGAATGTTGCTGGATCAGCCATCTACCTGCACTCCTAAACTCAAAGATTATTTTCCACTTAACCTGGGAGGGAGCCATCACCTTAGGGGAAACCTTCTGTGGATCCATAGTCTGTTAGCAAATTTATAAAGAGTTGGGGACAAGCTGTCATGTTCAAGAGTGCCTCTGACCATGAACTAGGAAACAATATTTCATTAGTTTACCTCATTCTTGAGTGCCACGTAGCTTGGAGTAGATGATACACTTTTTCTGAATTCTGAAGATGTTGCACCACTGTCATGGCTGTTGGTTGGTGTAGTAAGAAAAGGTGCCTTTGTCAGAGTCAACCAGATTAGTTCAAAGAAGTGGATATACCCAACAGCCACATGGAAATATAGTGGAGTTTTACTGTTTTTTTTATTGGAGTTTTTCAGTGGCTCTACAGTCGTTGTTTTAACTGCAGGTTTGCTGTTAAATGCCAGGGATTTGAATGGGGTTCTGCTTTAGCCTTTTCTGAAAATGTTCAAGAAATCTGACTGTAGAACAGGGCTTACAGCAGGTGTCTGGATAGAAGTGTTTAGCTACTGATTCAGTCATATTTATTAATCCAGGGGAATTCATACATGTGCCAAAACCCTGAATAAAAGATGTTTTCCAGAGCTGAGGTGTCCCAGATGGTTTGGACCAAGTACTCTTACTGTTGAACTGGAATTCTCATCTTTTTGTTTAGTTTATATATATGTATTCTGTGATTCAGTTTGTGACATAACTGAACAGTCGTGACTAGTCTGATTTCCCCCTCTCATGTTCAAGTTTCTGAAGAAGTAGCAAGATATTTTCTTATTAAGAAGGAATTTTTAAAAAATAAACTATTATGTGAAGTGTGTTTAACAACTATTTAAAGACTTGGAATAGAGTAAAAGGTAGTGTCATCATATTTTTTAAGATTATAAAATCTAAATCGACATTTATTACAAAAGCTTTCTAGGACCTTGGGCTTTTTGTTTTTTTTTAAATTTGCAATAGTTCTGTGGGATATTTTCTTGAATTACTTCAGGTGAATATACAGAAAAACTTTTGTTAAAGATGAAAACATACTAGAAAAAGATAACATTTTTCATATTTTTGAAGCTCTTAGAAGAGCAAGTTATTTGAAACAGCAACAAAATATGACTGAAAATGACAAAATTGGGCGTTATCTGTAATTAAAGCAAATGTTATGTCAATTTACTTATGTTTCTCAATCTTCTGATAGTTTGGGGTTTTGTAGGTATATCTGGACTTGATAATGAGAATCTGTAAGAGCAATTACATAAAACCGTTTGCTTGTTTTGAGGTGGAAAAAAATTTTCTACAGATGTGTTAATATATTTTTTATTGGTTTAAGGTCATATGCATAGGTTTTGAGAAAATAGAATGGGCTGATTACTCAGATGATTTTTAAAAAAATTTATTTAAAATATCCTTTGGGGGATTAATCATGCTATAAGCTCAAGATTCCCAAAAGCTTCTTTTCCACTTGTTTTTCTGAATTTGACTCCTTCATTCCACTGTGGGATGCTTACTTCTCCTTTTATTGTACAGAAATATTAGGCTTCTAATTTGAGTGCAGTTACATGACCAAAGTTGGATGCTTATGTAGCTAATATCTTTGCCTCCACCACCACTTGTTTCTAGTTGTTGCATTAAAAGAACTAAAACTTCACAAATTGTTTTTCTCCACTTTGCTTGTGGATGCTGCCATTGACTCAGTGTCGTGTGCTTATGAGTGGGAGGTGAGCTCAGCGGTTGTGGGTTGGCAGGGAGGTGCCCATGCAGCAGTTTCGTGACTCAGTTGTGTTCAGCACTGTTAAAAAAAAAAAAAATCCATAGAAAATCCTGGATTTAGAGAATTAGTCCAGGCATGACTACTCATTTTGGCAAGTTCCTGCACGCTCGACATGACCTTGGCATTGCAGTATTCTTTCAAGAGTTGAAAGGCCCAGTGCAGCCCCAGACAGGGATATGGATTTCAGTGCAGCAGCCTTCAGCTCTGCAAAAGGATGGAAGGTCTGACAGCACAACCCCATCCATTCACATACCAGGCATTTTTCAGTGGGCCAGTGCTGCCTTGAATGGCTCGCTCCATAAATCATGGTTGCTCTTGCCCTGTCTATCCTTCTAGGACCTTTACTTCATCTGTGTAGGCTTTAGCTTGTAATGCCACAGCTTGAAATCATTGCCTGACTGTAGATATCCTGCATTAAGAGCTCACTTGGGGTTAGTTTGTATGTCAGTTCCCTACACTGTTGCTTTAGAAGGCAGCTTCTCTCCCTGATATAATTTTGATCTGACAATAATTTTTTTTAGTTTTAGTCCCTATCATACTGTTAATTCAGTGTACCTAGGAAGTAACTAGTAATTATTAATATTACACAAATTGTTTGCATCAGTAGATGCCATCATCCTATCATAGAAGCTAGTTTCTTTTAGGAAATAGACTACTACGTGCTTTAGGATGCTGCTGTATGCAATTTTTTGTGTTGTTCAGGACAAAAACAGTAGTTTCAGGTGGGCCAAGTGGAAATCTTCAGTTGTACTTCAGCACAGAGAATAATTTTAGAACCCAGTGACTTGTAAGGAAAACAATTAATAAATGGTTTATCAAATAGTTTCACATCTTAACAATTGTATTAAAGAAGGGGGAAAAAAAAGTAAAATGCTGTTTTCCATCTGTTTAGCATTCTCAGGATTTTCGACTAATACCAAGTATGACCCATATCAGATTAAAGCAGAAATAGCCAGCCGTCGTGACAGAGTGAGTAATCTTTTTTCATTTTGTAAAACTATGAATTAGGCATGGGGAAGGGAGAGAGGGAGAATCTGTTTTTCTTTTACTTTCGCACTTACGCTGAACATGGCATGCATTTATAGAAATGGGTATTGAAAAGTGCTTTTTTATTCTAACCCATTGCTCTATAAAAACAGCTCTATATTAACTGCATTTTGGTGACTTGAGAAGTAGTGCTTTTTCCATGTTACAAGAGCAAACATTTTTGTCACAAATGTCAGAGGCGAGCTCAGCCAGGCTTTCAGAAATTGCCTTCTCTCTATAAACTGCCACAAGTAGTAAATGCTCTGCAGCCAGATTCTTTCAGTTCAAACCCACTATCTTCATACTATTTACCCATTTTCAGCGAGGTTCCACTGGACTGTAGGTTTAGGCACTTATTTGGAAATCTCTTCACAATTCAGTAGAGCTATTGGCCAAATAGAATTTTTCAGCTGATTGGCCAGAGCTCTTTTATGAGGAGAGGGAGGTTCAGTATTCTGACAATGATAGGTAGTTCTGTAACAAAAATGTTCCTTATTTATATATTTTTTAAAAAACTAAAGTAATGTTATTGATAAATAAGTATTTTAAAAAATACTTATCCTTGCAGGATAGTGTTCCATTTTTGTTGTAGTGACCACTTTTCACATGAGTGCCTCTGAAAATAAATCCTGTTCACCACCCTTCAAAGGCATTTATTCTATCTGTATATATTCATTACATGCTGACTAGTGTTTGCTTGTTTTACATACTCTAAATGTCAACATATTCTAAACAAGAAAACAAGCCTTATTTAAGTAATATTTGAAGAAAATAAACAAGGTTTCCACTTATGACTGTTTTCCTCTTTTCCTCCTTAAACAAAATTACCTACTTCATACATAGGATAGTATGTTCAAGTGACTGTGTGCATAGTCATTGGGTTGTTTCAGGAAATAGAATGAAATAGGCACTACAAACTTTTTGTATACATGATATTAGTGATGCATTTTTTCATTTTACTTTTGGTGAGTGTTGAAGGAGCTGGTGAGGGTATAGTGTTTAGGGGCTTGTGCTAGGAATTTTGACAAAAGGGAGAGAGCTGTACAGGATGGTGGGACTCTGAAAGTCCTGGTTTGCATCCTGGTACTGGTGCAAAGGCCCTTGCTCTTGGAATAGAGCTGAAGAAAAAAATTTTTTACTCGCTTTTTTTTTAATCTGTTTTGTAATGATTTTTTAATTTACTGATGTACATGTGAAAATCAAGAGCACTGTGGGCAAATTCTAGAAAGTATACTGAGTTTAGTAGCTTAAGAAGAGAGCTTTTTTCTTCCATCCCTGCCCCTCTTTGGGCTTGCAGTTCAGTCTTAGCCTCACTACCACATACTGAGACACCCCTATTCCCCTCATTTGTCTGCTGTCCCTTGCATTCTCTTCTCCCTGTTGCCTTCAGTTATCTGTCAGCTTTGAAAGGCAAGAAGCTCTTTTTTTGCAGATCATCCTTGGCTCTTCCATGATCTGCACAACCTACTCAGGTAACTGTTTCCATAAAACCACAAGAATACGTTTTTGGAGACATCTTTGCTATGTCACTTTGGATTTATGCTCATTAGTTGGATCGAGATAATTGACAAGGGGGTTGAGAGGGCAGGGTAATATGAAAATAACTGTGGAAAGCCATGCTGCCATTTCTGGGAGAGAGAGCAGTTCTCCTGCCAGTAATTTTGTTTTCCTGGATTGAAAAATTAACAGCATTGAAGCATCTTTTTTAAAGTTTACTAAAGCATTGAAGATCGTTGAGAGGTGTCTTTGCAACAAAGGGAGAAGAGAATTTCTGTGGGTTGAAACTTGCTAGCTGTTAGCATAAGCAACTGGAGAAAGAAACCTGATAGAATGAGGAAATCGATACTTTGCAAGCTGAATGTTTTGACTGCTGTTTGATTGGGTCTTATGATATTTAAGAAAGTCTTGTTATTTTAATGCACAATTTTAAAGAAAAAAAAGAGAATTCACTTCCAGTTCTATAAAGTAGCTTAAGATTTTGTATTTAGAAATCAATTCTTTTTATTGTGGAAGTTACTGTTACTTATTTTTACTTTTAATTATTTTGTATTATTCAGCTTTCTAGGCTGAAACGGGAATTGGCACAGATGAAGCAGGAGCTGCAATATAAAGAAAAAGGAGTGGAAACTCTGCAAGAGTAAGTTAAGAGTTTCTGGGAGGATCTTATTTTGGGGTTTGGGTCTTCTTTTTAATTGCCTTTGAATGAATTTCATAGAAAAGTGTTGTCAAAAATAAAATGTTAAAGACTTTGCTTCAGACTTCCTGCTGTGATAGTGATGCAGGGTGAAAACAGCGTGAAAGGATGGAAGAAGAGTTAAACAGAATTGATTGGAGTTGTGATTTCATAGGCTCACATGCAAGAACAGCTTTATAGGCCATGTTCTTTAACTCTTCCTCAAGATATTGCCAAACTGTAATTAGATTTTTAAAAATATTTCCCAGATACTTTTTGTGGATACCTACAGCCTGGAGCACAGCCCAAAGCACCATGCTGTAAAGTAGTTTCCTTGTGGCAGTACCAAGGCTTTCTGGCTGGGCACAGAACTTTTCTTAGAGGGAATTCTATACACCACAACACTGCTTCTCGCTGTTATCTGATGGTCAGGCCATCTCATTCTGCACTGTATGGCTGATTTGTGCTTGTACTGTAAATCTAGTGGTCTGTGAGACCTTGGATTGTGTTGCATGTGTGCAAAATGTCTGCATGTCAATGTGACTCTTGTCTCCTCCCAGTAAGGAAAGGAAGCTCAGGGCAATTTGCCACTGCTCCCAGGGCTGTTAGGCAGCCCTGCTCTGTTTCCTGCGTGCACAGTGGTGTCAAAGGTTGTGGAATGTTGTGGTGACCCTCTCCCTGCCACTCTTCCTGCAGGCCATCTGATGGGAAGGGAGCTGCGTGACTTCCATCTGTGTGTTGCTTAGTCACCTACACACAGCTCATACGCGGGATGATGCCCCGTGGCATAGGGAGAGAGGTTGCCAGGCCATGAAAAAGATGGCAGGTAAACACAGGTTGTTGTGGCTTCCAGATTTCTTCAGCAAGGCCAGCAGCTAGACCAAGAGCTTGAGCAGCACTTGGATGTGCCTTGGATATGTGGCTGTGCATTTAGAAACCTTGGCCTTTTTTCCAGCATGCACGTGACCAAACTGCCTAATGCAGGAGCTTCCTGAAAATGTTGTAACTGTTGCATGTCTAATTGCATTTTGCAACATAAGTGCAGCAGCTGCAGAAATATTTTGAAGCTTTGGATGTATTGCGTTGGTGCTAAAAAGCATGAGCTTTCACTTCAGGAATTCTGATGAAATTCCAGGGGTCCTGGAACAGTCAGGGTATACTTATTCTCCAATTTTGATTGGTACTACAATAACAAAACAAATTAAAGGAAGATTCTCAGATTGAACTTTGAAAAAAGGAGTAACCCATGCACTTAATATTTTTTTGTGTATTTGGTTTGTTCCTTTAATAAGAAAATTTTCTTTTTTTTTTAAGACAAGGGTCTTTGGCTTTATAGTGCATTTAGAAAGTTTCATAGAAGAAAACTTGTTCAACCAAAATACCAAAATTCTTAATTGGCAGATACAATGTGATCATTTTCAGGCATAAGTGTATTTTTATTGAAGCATTTAGAGGTAGTTGGGGGAATTGGTAATGTATGATATTAACAGAAAATTAGTAAAATAAAGAAGTCAAAGTATTTGCAGTTTCAATATACTAAGTAATATTTTAAATATAGTCAACATCTCGGTATGGTGGCCTAAATATGTAAATGGTAACAGAACAAAAGCAGTTTTGTCTTCTGATTCTTAATCATATTTTCTTTGAGTAAGAATTGCTGTGACTTTTCTGCTTTTTTAATTTGTTTTCCTTCTCTTGGTTATTGGGTTATTTTAAGGGTATAGGTTCAATTATTTTATAAAAGGACTAACCACTTGACTAGGATGATGAAAGTATTTGAAGGCCATTTGAAACTCAAGATTGTTTTAATTAGTATAATTCATTTAAGGTAGTCCAGTAAAGTAGAGCAACTTTTTGAAAAGTAAAGTCTGCGAATGATTAAGAATACAAATGTTAGTCTTGGATTATAGCCCAAGTCAAGTTGCCCGTGCTCCAGGATGGGGTTATAGGAGAGACATTCAAGAGAGGAATTATTTTAAAGCATATCTGATTAGTCAGTGGTCACTCCAATCACGTAGTTGAAAAGTTCAGGCATGGCAGCTCAGTGCTTCAGTGCTGCTCATTGCTGCTGTTGCTGGGGTCACCCTCTGTCCCGCTGGTGCACTGGGTGGCACTTGCTGTGCTGGCTGGAGCTGGGGAGAGCCTTTTGCCTGGGTGTTACCTGGAGCTGATGAGCCCTGCTCTCTGCAGTGACTTCTTCACTTGTGAAAGGGACTCGTGGTTTTGTTTTTGTTTCATGCTTTTAAGTAGTTTTTTTATTTGCTCTTCTGGTGAGATACATGCTCTTTTTTTGGGAGTATTTTGCTTATAGGAGGAAGTGAAGCAATTTGGAGAGTACTTACACTAACAGCTGAAGAGAGGAGCTTCTCTCACCTCCTTGTGTAGTCAGTAGACAAATTAGCCTGAAAGCCTAACTGTGCTCTAGGCTGGCCCTGTGCAATCTCTCCCTACCTCCTGTACTTGTTGGGAGAGAAGGGTCACTCAAGTCAAGTACCAAGGCTGAAGTAGTTTAGTTTTTCCATATCCTCAAAGTAAGTATATTGTCTGAAAAGAAATTCATTGCTCCTTCTTCAAAACAAAAATGCTGGGGTTTTTGCTCTGTTCCCCCCCTACCCCACTTCCCTTTCCCCTTTAAAGTTCATTGCATATCAGACATTTCCCACTTCTGTTACGTTTTCTAAAGTTTTGGTCTGCGTCATTCTTCTTCCTTCTTGTGCTAAGTCAAATCTTCAAGTAACTGCCAAACTGCAAATGGCATGCATCCTGTTCAGGTTTTTTAAAGGCATGTACATCACTTTATTTCAAGTGTAAGCCAACAACAACATTAGGAGCCATCAAACTTGGGGCTTTACATCTGGCTGAATGTTTGCTTTGAAAGTGTTACCAAAATGGCATCATGTGCAGATATTGGAACTTGCTGCCAGGTGACTCTCTGTGCAGCCTTTGCTTGGTATAGCTCTCAGAGAAGAGACAGCTTTTATGGAGAGGGCGGTTGGGTTGCTCAGTATTTCCATAATTTTATACTGCTGTCTGATTCAAATGCCTTTGTTAAATGCAAATCTCTTACATTGACATTTTCCATGTACAGTGTCTGCCTTGGACTGTGTTTTGTTTTCTGTTCTTTTTAATTTTAGTAAAATGGCTTAACCATCTTTGAGGAGAATAAAAAGAAAACAAAACCACAAAATTACTATAGAAGTGGGCTTTTATGAGTGGAGACATGATTGAGGGGGGTTTCGATACCTCTACAACTTCAATTCTGTCAGAATTCTAATATTCATAGAGCTGCAGCTTTTTATCAGGACTGTACATTCTACAGTTTCATCTAATTTTGGTAATGTTGTGTGTGATAAACCTTTGGACATGGGCTTGTGTTTGCCCAGTGGAGACTTTGTAGAGCTCACTGTTCAAAGCCTGCGAAGATCCCCACCCTGCAGGATGGTGCACCTTGGCCTCCACCAGCACTTTTGCACTTTTGAAGGTGCATCTGATCCTGTCACAGACCAAACTTACAGGGTTAAATATGAGCCTTTTCTGGAACGAATTCCTTCCTCTGGCCTGACGGCAGGGACTGAGAAGGAGGAGCAGTTCCTTCTCCCCTGTGTTTTCAGTGACCCTCCTGCTCCCCGGCAGGAATTTTGGAGGAAGAAGGCGTTTAGCAACAAAGGAAATGAAAACTTGGCCAGTTGGCCAGGAGAGCAGAGTGAGTGCTGTGAAAAGCTGGGAGTGACAGGGAATTAGGACTAGCTAAACAATTTGTAGCTACAGAGTAATTTAGAGGTTAGGAGATCTGACAAAAACTTTAAAATTAGATTTTTGCTCAAGTACAGGCCTGTGCTTTGGTGGAGGAAAATGAAGGAACACGGAATCTGCCCTATAGGACTGTAACGATGACAAGCATATTAATAGCCTGTGTATCCTAGAAACATCTTTGTACCCTTACAGTCTTGCATATTAGTTGAATATTCTTGCTATTCATACAAAGGTCTGATCTATATTTGTATCATGCTATTTTCCATTAATAAAACGGAAGACTCCTGTTAACTCTATGGCTTTCAGAAATAGATCTTTATTTAAAAAAGGGAAAAGAATAATAGACAATAAATAACAGGTAATTTTGTAAGCTACTTTAGTCAGTTTGGGTTGCCAACAATACTGATTTAAGCCTAAATATTTTTGGCAGTAGGAACTTCTCTGATTCTTTCCTGAAACAAATATCAATTCATAAGCTGGGCTCCAAAGTGGCGTCCAGGAACATGAATATGTGGATAACTGGACAGAAATCTGGTTGAAATTAAATAATTTCCTTTTCCTGAAATGCCACCTTAGTCCTGGCAAACAGTATAATGAGCAGTTGTGTAGAAGGCATTTTCATGTCTAATATTTGAATATCGTTCTTAACATTACAGTTACCTTCAAATAAAAATGTGTTATATTTCTAGCGTGACTTTTAGAGAATTGGATTAGTTGTTTTACCATGGTTTTATCTGCTCAGGAAGACTCAAGGAAACATTTTGAAAACAAAACCAAACTCCCAGCTTTAATACACATGACATTTAAGTCCTTTCTTGTTCTTGAACCAGTATTCAAAAAAGAGTATATGTTTTCTTATGTAACTTGGGGAAATTAGTGTTCAAAGAAAAATCTTGAGATTCAGACTTTCTTTGTGTTGTCTCCAAAAACAGTAGCTGTCAGAAACAACCCATACAAATGAAAACTGTAGAAATCAAACTGTTTTTTCCCTAAATGTTGTGAGCTACACAATAAAACCACAGGATTTTCATTTACCCCTTTTGATTTTTCATTTTACTGTTTTAATTTTAAAGCAAGTAATCAGATGTAAGTGGAATTGCACTGCTTGTAATTTTAACTGGCAGAACATGCTGAGAGACTGTTGTTGATACTCTTAGTTTAATATAATACCTATCTTGAAATTTGTTTAGAGTATATTAATAGAATATTTTAAATTTTCACTAAATAGAGTTTGAGTATTCTTCTGTATGTATAGCTTACCCTTTCCTACTACATATTTTTGCAGATTGGTGTCCTTTGTGCTGAATGATGTGTGTTTTTATCTTTAATTCTGTTACCTGACATACTTTCTCCTGAAGCTATTTGTTCTTAGCATTGGCCTAAAGACCTTTACACTTACCACATTTTCTCTGTATACATTCTTTTAATGCTAGATGAACAGGAAATTTGAGTTTTCTATATTTTAACGGGAACTTTACATGATTTTCAATAGTTGCTGTAAATAACCTGTTAAAACGCCATAGCCATTTGTTGTAAATCAAACCAAACGAAATCAAATCAAACCAATCAAACCAAAAAGCTTTTCTGGTAAGTTCTCTCTAGTCTCTTGTCTTATTCTTTATCTAAAAATCGAAGCAAATTACCAAGATGATACACTGGACTAGTCTTCTGCATCCTGATATGTTGTCCTTTACTATTGTGAAATGTTGGAAAAAAGGTTGAAAACTCAGCCAGTGGATGTTTCACTTGAGAGATTTTAATATATCAAGATGAAAACATTAGTATTACTTCAGTCTTATGTCATAACCTGTGCTCTTGTGTCTTCCTTAAAGATGTAAAATCTTCTGGGATGTTCCCATACAATGTTTTTTCAGTGCAGAATGATAGTGTCTTACAGATACCTTATGGAAGAGATAGTCAAAGAGGCCTATAATGGCAGGAAAGCATTTGCAGTAAAATTTTAGGCATTAAAAATTTCTTCCTGAGAAACTGAAATGCCTTTGTTAGAAACTTCTAAAGCAGGATCAAGTAGAAGGCCTGGAAGAGATAATGCAATGTGTGATACTGCATGAAAAATATGACAACTAGACTGCTCATCGTTACCTTTTGAGTTATAACCATCTAGGTTAGTTATAGGTTCATTTTGCTCTTGGTGCATGAAATGGCCCACAGACATTACTCACAAGTAAGCTCTGTATTAGGATATTAAACCCAGGAAATTTGTTGGTTCTGCAGAACCTGTGTAGATAATTGCTTTGCTTTGTCTTTAGAGTGGTCTTGGCACTGAGTGCTGTGTTAATTCCAAGTAGAGTATCATTTTATTCCTGGAAATGAAGTGGTACATGAATAAAGAAGCGGTCTTAAAAAGTCTGGGTGCTTTCTAATTATGTGAAAATTCCTAAATTTGTCTTAATATTTTCAACAGGATTGATCGTAAGATGTCAAATGCTCATACAAATTACAGACTGGATGAAGCACAAGCTATAATGAGTGAACTTCGAACCATAAAGAAAGCTATATGCACAGGTGAAAAAGAAAGGCAGGACCTTATGCAGGTAAAAAATATGCTACTGACTACTAAATAGTAGCAACCTACCTCTGTTTTCTTGCTTGTGATTGCACTGTGTTTACCAAGTTTAAATAAGGAAGTAGGATGGCCTAAACTGATTTTTCTGTTTGATAATTACCAATAGCAAGCAGTTCAAAAAAGGTAAGCAGTCATTGTCTATACTGTGAGCACAAGACTTCACAAGCATTTCATATTTTTGTCTTAAGTTTCATTTAGCTCAGTCTTTTCATTGAATATAGCTATCTATTGTTGCAATGTTGATGGCTACTATGTAGTAATTACACTGTATTAAGAAAAAGCCTTTGTGATTTGCAGTAGATTATAATTTTGCAGTGTTTATAGTTTTGTTTTATGTCTCTTTGTATTACCTATAATGAAGTAAGATTGAGAGTTCATGTGCTAAAATGTTTATCCTTGTGTCAACCATGTTTTTCCCTTTGTATGTATTTCCCCAAACTGGATCTCTGTCACTGTCACACTTTTTGTCCCAAACTCTCAAGTTTGAGAGTATATCAAGGCTCTTGTTAGTTTCAAAATGTTCTCACAAAGCCCTCAAAGAGTAGGAATAAATACAATGTATATGCAAGCGTGAAAATGATGAATCAGAGCATGAGGATTGAGGGGAGATACATACCTGAGTAGTGGTCTGACTTTTGAGTTGATTCTGTGCCCTGCCTCAAGCCCCCAGTTGCATGTGTGTTATTAATGTGATAGGAGCTTGATCAAAGAACAATGACCTTCTGCCATCACAGGGACTTCACTGTAGACTTGCTTAAATATGCTGCATGTGCAGAGAGGTGATAAGGACAGTTCTCTTCATCCAGTCTTCAAACATTTGTTTAGAAAAAGGCATCTTTGTTACCTAGAGTTGGGGGACCGTACTAAATTAACATTGCCATGCAAACATTTTCTTTCAGTTTTCTCTGCAGTAGTGTTTTTCAGTTATTTTTTTCTTTTTAGTTGTTAAATGAAATGGGAAGTTTATAATTTACATACCTTGAATTTCCATTGTTATGCAATTATTACGTCTCCAGTGCATTACACAAAGATCATCTGATGGACCACAGATCCTTGTTCAAGTAGACAGAACACTGAAGTCACTATGAAAACTTTCTGCCTTGGCAACTTTTAACATACTTGTTATTTTGGGCTGGCCAAGTTTTAAAGTGATTCTCAGTCTTCCACATGCCTAGCTAGCAAGAAGTGATTAGAAAGGCAGTTCTTCATGGATGCAGTAACACACATTTTAGGAAACTAACTGGTAATATAAGAACTTATGTGTGAGATCTTGGAGCAGTTTAACTACTGGCCTTGTTTTTATTTCCCCAATAGATTTTTTTTAACCTCTTTTCCTTACCTTTTCAGTCCTCAGTGGCAGTAAACATTTGAGATGGTTTGAAAATCATATTTGGTAAACCAACTTTAAATGTGCTTGCAGTTTCTTAACATAGCATTGTGGGAGTTAGAACTCCAGAAACAAGGATTGGGCAGTGCTGACAGAACCAGAATGTAGAGGTTGCACAAGACAGAAGCAAAAATGAAAAGTGTTTCATCCTTCTTCATGGCACTGTGTGATATACAGGAAATAAGAGTCTAGGAAGTATCTTTTTTTAATCAATGACAATCTTCTGTGATGGAATCCAATAATACAACATTAGAGTATATGCACCCTAGGAGAATGTAGAAAACAGTTGTTCCACACAAGTGTAGCATGCAAAACATTTCTTCATGTTTTGTTACAATGGCTATACAGAATTAAATGCCATCGTTTACAAGGTCTACAGTTGTAAAAATTGTTGCCAGCTTACTGTGCTCTGCAAAAATATCTAACTATTTTTAAAATTTTGCCCCCAAAAAATTACTTTAGGTGTCACCAAAGTAATCTGTGTTATGCCTTTTAATAACAATTTGAAGATTATTGTAATGGATTTAGTTAGCTTTGTCAAATAAGTGCAAGTCTATTTTAAATATCTTCCTAATGAGTTGAGAATTCAATTTTTATTTTCCTATTAATATTTGAATTGTATTGTCCCTGAAAACACTACATTTTAAAGCTGTTGTTCAGAAAAACTTTCTTAGGAAATCTTTTTTATTCTGAAATTTATTAATAGAAGAGTTAGAAGTATAGTGTAAAAAATATGGGGTTTTATTTCAGGGAAAGGAAACAGACCATTTCTTTCTACTTTTTAATTTAAATCTGGCCAGTGTAAGCAACAGAACTAAACATAGTAGAAGTGACTCAGTCTTGTGTAGGTGCTTGGAAAATTGTAGCTGTTGTAGAAGTATGATAATTGGTTTAGTTGTGTGGGAGAGGGTGGTCAGACTTAAATTGGATGCTGTGATTACAAATAAAGCAAAATACGCAGTGCTACTGCTCTAAAAAAGTGGGCAGACTTCTTATATAAGGTTGAATAATAAAGGTGTGTAGTTGGGTTCCTGAAAGCAGTGTGTTTATCTCTCCTTCCCTATCTCTTTCATAATTTTGTTTCTTTTCATTGTGCATATGCTTTTAAAATGTCACCTTTGGAGAGCACGGGACTTTGGTTTTTGTGGGGTTTTTACTTCTTCTTTTTTTCTTTTCTCTTTGTTAACACTTAAATTGGCTAAATAAGTTAGATAGGAAGTGCACTGAAGTTGTGCAGAGTGCTCCCAAATCAGGTGGCAGTAGATAATGGTGAAATGACAGTGCTCATTTCTCTTTTTGAGTAAGTCAGGGCTGGTGTGCCTAGAACTTCACAGGAACAGTTGGCTTATTTGGCAGTTTCGGAGGGATTGCCATAAACAATCCTTAAACTCGAGATGAAAGATGGATTCCTCTGTGTAGCTGGGGAGGAAATTACTCCTACTGTTTATAATAACAATTACAAATTGTTTCTATCTAAAAATGTGCTAACTTGGGTTGTAATTTTCCATGTTAGGATTGGTGGTGCCTGTTTTCACTCATCCAACTAGAAGGACACAGTGCATTTATGCTTGCCCTAGGGCACAGTCATGTGTGCATTTAGATGTAAGTTTAGGTGATGCTGCTTGGTGATTGGCACCTGTCAAATGCTTTCTCATTTTTAAGTAGGGGCCTGGATTCAGCAACTGTGCCTAGATAGGACGCCTGGCCAGCAGCTGGGTAGCCCTTCATTACCTGCCAGGGAGAATGCTAGAGAGCATCAGGAGCATACCAGGAGTTCATAAAGTAGCCTGAAATACAGGCAAAAATGTAGATTTAAGTTCTGGCATCAGGATCTGTGGTATTGCCACAGATTGGCAGATATCTGTAACATAATACGTGTTAGCCAAAGAAGGCAGATGGAACATAACTTATTAGGAGAAATCTCAGGCTTTCTGAATCCTGAGTTTTTGTTGCAACTGGCTGTGCTTCACTGGGAAGAGGCCATGATCTGAAGTTATTATTTCCGTGTTACAAACCCACTAGGGATCCCTCTTCATCCTCGATACAGCAGGAATCTTGACAGGACTGGATGACTTCCAGTTTTGAATTTTTGAAGAAGAGAGTTAGACAGGAGTCTACAGTTTTTATAAAGTAAAATTTGTGGTTTTTTCCATATTGTGGGGCAGTTCCTTTCACAACAAGTCACAAGGATAAAGGGACACTAGCTAGGGATCTCTTGGCAATGTAACTTGAATTAGCAGTTTCAGGGCTGAGAAGAAAATATGTTGTTTGTCCTTCATACTAAAATGGCTCAGTTCAGTTGGGAGGTGGCAGAAGAATTGCTTTTTTGGTGGACCCAAGACAAGTTAAGCTTCTGGAGGCAAGTGGTGGTAGCCTTTTCTCACTGCCAGCACATCTGGCATCGCTCTACGCTGTCCTCTCTCCTTGCCAGTGCTGCTTGTGGAATCCCAACCCCTCTCAGACCTGGAGAGAGCAGGCAGAGACTGAAGAGGAGCAGCACAAGCTGTCCCATACCTGGCATGTACCTGTGTCTCTCCTTGCCATTCCCTAATAGGAAGGAAACAGAGTGCGTGATTTAAAGGGCTGGCAGGGAGGAACACAGGCCCCCACTCTTGTGGCTGCAGAGCCCACTTGTTCACTCATCCCGTACCAGGCTGGGTGTTCTCCCTCTTTCTCATCTCTAGTGGAGGCTGGCCTGAGGGAGGGGCTGGTATATGAGAGCAAAGGGATGGACCACGTATGAGGGAAAAGGAGGCCATCAGAAAAAGCTGCTTTTTCTGGCTGGTTTCAGGCCTGCCACAGTTCCATAATCCTGGATGCTTCCTAGGCTCTGAAACCACAGGCCTTCATCTTCAGCATGGCCTTGCTCTTCCTGTCAGTAATTGCTCTTACACAGGTTCATTTCTGGACTCTACTAACTGAATTTGGTCTAAGAAAAAGCAGCATTGCTGTGTTACCCTTTTTAAACTACACTTTGAAGACAGAAATCTGATAATTGGATATGGACAGTAACCTCAGGTTGTTGCAAATTGCTGGTAGTCAGAGCCACTGAAATTCCTGAGGACCAGCCTTTTCCCAATGCAGTGCTTCAGGGTTGTCCCTGATTCTGTAGTTCAGACACTAGAGTAAGCAGTTTTAGTAAGTTTTTAATGTGTATTTTTAGAATAAAATTTTTTGATTATGTTATGATTTATAAATTACTGCATATCTTCAAATTTCTGGTAATTTTTTTCCCCATGTTTTTGAACTTTCCTTAATCCTGTGAAGGAGAGGTGAGAGGATCGAATGTTTTTAATTTTTGTTTGATGTGTAATGCTTAAGATCTCTGTCATAAATGACAGCTGGCACAGTGATTTTGTTACTAATATTACATTATCTCTAATTTTTGAACAAGAGAGAATGCACCATGAAAAAATAAAAGCAATACTAACAATTTTGTTCTTTTAAAGGTTTTTTAAGAGCCTGTCATCCAAGCCTACATTGTCAAAAATGTTACTTCTGTTATTTTGTGTGATTCTGTCGTATTCCCCTTTCCCCTCAAAGACTGATGTTTCTGTTGTACTCTGACCAGTTTGTGTCATTGTCTAGACATTTCAGCCATGTCCCTTGCTTCACCCAAAGTGTAAAGTATCTCTTAACTATGTGAACCCTGGGTAAGAGAGCACAGGGATGATATCAGCTGTCATAAAAGGGCAATCAATAGAAGGTCTTCATCAAGTTGGATGAGATAACAGTAGTGACTAAGGAATGTAACCTGTGCAAAAGATGGCAAAAGGGCAGGTGAATCACATTTGTCTTCCCTATCAGCTAATGTGAAGTTGACAGCTGCTAAATTAAAAGAACTGCAAGCCATACAGAAGATTATATTATTTATTTTAGATCTGTGAATGTTTTAAGTCTGCTTGCTGTTACATGCATATTTTAAAAGGAGAGGTTTATACCAAAGCAAACCTTTTGCATGCTGGTAACACAACACCGAATTTTACTTTCTGTAAATAGCTCTGTACAGGCAAGCTACCAGTCTTTTTAAACAATTTAAAAATTTGTTTTCTGTAATTAAATGTATTATAAAAACAATTTTTTCTAATATTTTAAAATATGTCTTCTCCTCTAGAGCCTGGCCAAATTAACAGATGGATTCAGGAATAGCTGTTGTATTACAGATTCCCTGCAGGATCTCCAGCACAATTCTAGTTCACTCAGTGATTCCTGTTTACCTCAACAACACTGTGATGCTTGTTCTCAGACTGACATCACTGGAGAGGTATGTGAATGTTCCTATGTGAAACATTTGCTGTACAAAATTAGCTGCTTTTGAACTACAGCGATACAGTGTTATGTACTCTTCTAATTGAAGAGGTGCTGGCTGGAGCAGAAGGAAAAATCCGAAGCAATACAGGTGGTGAGGGAGTTGCATTTGCTTGTTGTTTCCACTGTGGGCAAGCTGTGGGCTTGGTGGTTCTGCTGCTTGATCATGGCAGAGGGATGCAGGGGCATGCTTGTAGGCAGTGACAAGTAACATCAGCTCCTGGACTCAGCCAGCCCAGCAGAGCACTTCTTGCATTGTCACTTTGGTAACTGCAGGTTCATCTTGAAGTAACAGCTCTTGCTTAGGTGTCCATGGACCTCTTCTCTTCATACTACCAGTTCTGAATTACTGATACTTGTAGTGAGGCAGGAAGGAAGAAAATTCTTTAGCCAGCTTGAAGTTGCAGTAGAGACATGATTTTGTATGTGGTGTTAGCATTGTGGTAGTAGTGATAGCTGTGTATTTTTTAAAATTCTATTTTTTACATCTTGTTTTTATCATGCTCATATTCACTGTTCATATACATTGAAGATGTGTAGTGGATCTCTGCTCCTTTCCTCTGTCTAAGACAAGGAAAGTATTTTTTATTCTCAAAGTATTTTTCTTAATCAACAAAACTTCTTTTATGTAGAATAGATGTAGTCTGTTATACCTTTGTGCCCAAATATGCCTTTAAATATGATATTTGAGAAGAACATACTGGCATTCCTTGGAAATGATTCTATCTGAATGAAATTGAGTACTCCAAATAATAGTAAGTAAAAATTTGGCTTGCACTAAGTACTATGGCAAGCCAATTGTCAGTCAGTAATAAAACATATGTCTCTGTGGATGACTGACACCAAAGCAAGAAGGCAACTTGTTGTAGTTTGTTAGTATGGTAATTTAGATGTTACTTTACATTTAGTTAGAAATCATCTCATTGTTGGCTTTATCATCCCGTTTCTCATCTGTTACAATCTTCCTTCACTGCTGGCTAGTTGTCTGATTGGATGTCTCCAGAAGATCCCTACAGAAGATGAAATATTGTTTTTGAGAAGATAGGCTCTCAAGAATCTGAGAAAACTGAGCTAATGCCTTCCAGGGTGTTAGGCATATGATGCCTTCGGGGTGTCATTTTTCAGATGGGTGGTGGATGGGATTATTGAATTTTGAAACAAATTACCAAAAGAAACACAGGAGCATTTTCCCATTTGCAGTACACAATCCAAACCAAGTGCACGGTGGAAATTATGTTTATCAGGTATAGGATTTTTGTAAGGGAAACAAAAATACATAATTATCTGAATCTTCTCACTGAACTATTGTTAGTGCCATATGAGTAGAGAAGAGGTGGAGTTTTTACCCATGGCATGATGGAGACAGAAAAAGCAGCAGCTAGAGAACTCTGGAGGTGCAGCAATGCACTTGTATAGGAGCTTAGGTTTTAACTATTAGACCCTACACAAATTTCTGAGGAGGGAAGTGCTAATGCCCTAAAATAGAAATTGCTGTGGAAACACTATGCTGTAGGAATTGTAACAAAAATGCACATTCTACAACTGCTTCAAGGATCAGGTGGGGTTTTTTGTATTAATGTTTAAAATGCACTAATGTTGTAGATGCTGGGTAACACATCACAGTACAGAGAATGCAATCTGAATTGCTTCTAATAAAGACTCTCATAAAATACCCATATCAAGTAGCAGAATATTTAAATTAAAACATCTTTGTCTTGTAGACTTGGATAAAGCTGAAAAGCTTTGACCATTTATCAATTATTCAATTTGCTAACCCTTGATTTCCAGGTTAATATTTTATTGAAAGGGGTTATATATATTCTCTGCTTTTAGCAATAAATTAGTTTTGCATTTCTAAGACATAAAATTGATTTTTTTATTACGTTATTACTTAAAGCACAGAGGTTTCTTTAGTGAGTCCAGTAAGGAAGACTAATTTATCCCTTTCATTATTACGATGAGAGTGTTTTTAACTTGTTTCTTCCTTTCTTTTTCCTCCTCTGCTTGCTCTTCAACTCTGCAAGTTTGGGTTTGATGACAAAACAAGACTTGTAGACAAAGTAAGGCTGAACTGGCAATATGAAGAGGCCAAGAAAAGGTAATGAAAGATAAATCTACTGGGTTTTATATTTACTTTTGTGATTCAAGTTTTCAAAGTAGAACTGGAATCAGCCTCCTAGCTGAAATGTCTTTGGGAAGACGAATTTGCTCTCTATTGAGTAGTTCACAGATAATCAAAGTTCAGGTAAATATAAGACTTTATCATAAGATGATCATATTTGTTTGCAGAGGTAAAGCTAAATGTCAGCCCTGTTCTATACTTGTATAAACACAAAATTGTACTGGTTCAATTAAACTGTTTTACATTTTTTCACCCTCTTGCTCAAACCTAGATATAAACAGTCTTTAAACTTACACTTATCAGCCTGGTCTGTCAGGGTACCCAAAGCTTTGCATACCTGTGTCTTAAGTTCAGTGTACTGAAGCCATGAAGAAGAAAGAATGCAGAACTTCCTGTGAGACAAATGAAGATGTTCAGAGCTGAGCGAAAGGGTACATAAAAATAAATGTTGAAATTGGGAAAAAAGTCTGATAAAGATGATAAAAAGTACTACTTGAAATAGATTGATTCTTCACTAAGTCCTTCAGTCTAAATGCTTATGGTAAGTATTTCTCTTGTGGAGGCCAGTCTTGCAGTGTTTTTCATTTAGTTTATCGAAATTTTAAAAGTACTTTCTACTGAAATATTTTAGCTGGTCCTCATTGAACCTCATTGTTTTCAAACTAATTGCCATGTGTTCAGGACAATAGTGTGGGTACAGATGATTACTTGAAGTCAGTAAATTAATGCACTTATGATTATTTTGATTTGTGATTCTGTTACTGAATTTGAGTGACACCTAAAATTTCAATGTAGTTAACTTTAAAAACCATAGTTTTAAAATTTGTATAAACTAAGATTTCTTTTTCTCTTCAATGTGTTCTATTCTACCAGTTTTTTACATCTGTCAGAACAAGAGTTAGAAAAAGAAGTTCAATTCTTTTGCCTCTTTTTTTCATATCATGATGACCTTTTCTTTGGGGGAAGCTGTAATGCTGTCACATGTCTTGGCAAGAATTGGAAGTTTATAGGCAGTACTCCATTTTGTTGTTCTTGGAAAATTTACCCACATTTGGACACAATACAGGCTTCAAAAAATTAAATTGGTAGAAGGAAGTTAGGTAAACACAGCTAAATTCAGGATTTGTAACTTGAATGGAAATCTATGTCATACATACTGTGTGTAAATACCAATGACTATTACCTAATAAAGGTTAAATATTGGGGAAAAAAAGAACAAAACAAAAATGTGTCAGTGTCCTGTGTTTGCTCATAGGCTAACTTAGCACTTACTAGTCCAGTGATAATTCAGCAACTTAGAGTTGCTGAAAGAAAAATGATAGAATTTAGTTTTATACTGTTCAGTTTAACAGAGCCACTGATTCTGTGAAGATTGTATTAAAATGTTTTTAGTTCAGCTTTCTGACATAGCTTTTCTGTGTTTTTCAAAACAATTCTCTTTTTGTTTGTTTATTACAGGGAAAAGATGGAGTGGTGTTTTTTTGGAGGGGGTGAAGAGGTGTTGAGTTTTTATGGGTTAATTTTTTTTTAGTAGCAAAGCATTTCTCAGCTGGAAATGCTGAACATTTGTTTCTTCATGGAATGCAGTATTTCTGAACATCAGAAGTGAGCTGGTGTTTGATCTTAATTAAGTGTAGAAAATCTGGTAACTAACCTTCCAACTAGAGAATGGTGATTGTAGTAAGAGTAGTTTTGCTTTCCCAGGATAGCAGCCCTGACAATGGTCTGTTATTTAGCAAAAGCATGTTAGTTGCTTTAAAAGAGTAGCCTTATTCTGCCCAGTATGTTGTACGGAAGTAATCAGCTTTCAGCTTTTGAGTGGAACTGCACAAAGCTCATTGCCCCTACCAGTTATCTCTGTGGTTGCATTCTTCATTTATCATGCATTCCTTCCCCTTAGCTTGCTGGCATTTCTGTAGGGCTTTTGTCTCTACTAAATATCTTTGTGTTCGTTCTCCCTTGGCTGGTGAAATATCTACTGTTACTGCACAGTGTGGGTGACGGAATGTGCTGCGATGGATTAAATCTACAAAGTAGAAAATTAAAATGCTACAGTATGTCACAACTATAAGGCACTATATTGTGACTGCTTGCTTGTCAAGCGGGTGTTGAAACATACAGCAAATAAGTACAACTGACAAACTTTTAATGGGAGACTTAAAATGCACTGTAGGAGAAAAGTATGTCTTTTCTCTGAAAGGAAAGCAGGAAAAAAGCCCCACAAACTGAAGGACAGGGTGTTGCATATTAGTTGCTCTTGTGAATCTAGACATATTTAAGCAGAATATTTGCCAGATGTAATAAAAAGTCTTTAAAAATTAAAATATATTCTCTGTATATGGAGTCTAAGCAAGGAAATGAAGTGCTGGGATTTTTGAATGAACTGTCTTCAGGAATTCAGGAGATGAGACCCAGTGATTGCAGAAGAGTTAGCTTGCACTCCCAAAATATCCTTCCTCCCTTATAAAGGATAGTTGCATTTTAATTCCTCCTTCAAAAATCTCTCTGACTGCTGAATGTTTTGGCCTTTGCATAAATTAAGACATTCACATAGCTTTTTATTTTCTCCCCCATCACTTTCCCACTGGAAGGAAGTTGGATGATTTGCAATTTAATTTTTCCCATGGGCATTTCAGATGTTGTACACTGTGGGTTCTGACATTCCACGACACTGGGGAAGAGATCCTCTCCCCTGTTTCTGATCCAGTCTCTTGGAGGAGTTTTGTAAATTCTGCTTTTTAACTCACCAATCATGCTGAAAGGAGGCTCAATCAATTTTCTTCCACTCTCTACTCTTCCCCCTCTCCCATTATTTCTAAATAAACTGTACCTTATTTCCATGAAATTTCTCCTCTCAGATCTGCCAGTGTGGCCCTCCAGAGAAGCAGGAGGGGGAGGGAGGACGGTCTTTTTGAACAGACAGCCCCAAGCTGCCTGGATAAATACTGTTTTTAGTTTCAGTTGCTATTTCAGTGAGACCACCTCTCATGAAAGCATTTGTACACTGGAAAATGTACCCCTCAAGCAGTTCTCTGAATATACTGTTTCATAGCATGAGAAGTCAAAGGCAAATTGTTTTTCTTTGATAACTCTTAAGTTTGCAGTTCAGTAGAATGACTACATAAAGTATATTAGCAAATGCTTATGAAATGTCATTGCTGCAGTGCCTTATATCCATTGAAGTGTGTTAATTGGTAGATGAAAAATAATCCCTCCAATAAGAAGCAACAAAAGTTTTAGCTCTGGGGTTTTTGGGGTTTTATTGGTTGGTGTTTTTTTTTGTTTTTGTTTTTTTGGGTTTTTTTTTAATAGTCTAGTCTGATGGTACCTAATTTTAATAAACTAATAATACATTAAAAATCTTCAACCAGCTTACCTAGTTTGGGTAGTATTAATTTGTATCTTCTGTAAATTTGAATTCAAAGATACTATTTTTCCATTAATTTCATAGAGGCATGCAGTGAATGTCAGGAGGTTTATTTTAGCCTTGAAAAAAATTCTTCCGCAGATATGCTTAATATTTCTACATTTGTTTTTAAGGATGTTACTTCTTTCTGTTCAGTATAGTTTGTTGCAAACGTGTCTCATTTCCAAAGTTAAATTTCAGTTTGGCCTTTAAAATCACTAGCATAAGCAGAAGTGTGTCAGTGCAATTTGTGCTTATAGTGACAAAGTACATGTTGATAGGATATTGATAGCAACATTCCAGTACTAATACAATAACATAGTCAAGTAGTTTCCTTTCAAAACTTATCTTGTGTAGGCAGGTTTCAAGGTTTAATTACCTATCTCTAGTGAAATTCAGAGGATTTGTATGCTGTATTCTGCTGAACTAATCTGAAAATCTTATTTCAGGATGAAGTAATTTGTTTGATATCACATAAATACCTGGCTCAGCCAAACCTAAATCTCCCAGTGTTGGTTTTTAAACATAAAACGTTTTCTTTGGGTTATAAAGGGAGCTTAGACATGCTTTTGAACTTCTTTAAAGTTTTGTACTACTCACCTGTGCATTTGGGAAAACTTGCCTTAAGCAGATTTTTGCAATTTTCCTGTAATCTGCAAAATGCCAGTGGCTTCTAATGGTTTCATAAGTTTCTTAAGCCAATTTAAGACCTCATTGTTATTAAATGAATTGGGTTGTCAGGAAGGCTGGGTATTCTACAGAGCATACTAGTGTTGTCTGCCAAAGCCACAGTGGCACATACTTGCAGGAAGAGCCAAAATAGACACAGTGGAGAAATTTTGCGAGCATTTGGCCAAGTTCCCCAGCTTCTTGTTCTTTCCCTTTCTTTCTTTGTCTTTCTCTAGCATTCCCCTCTTTGGATATAAATCATAATCCACACTCAAGGGGGTCAGTAAGTATCAGAAATCAGCAAGTTCTTACACCCTTCATGATGTGTCTTCAGTCCCACAGCCACCTCCTTTGGCTATTGCATGTGGGGGATATTCTGTTACCTGAAGAGTCAGAGAGCTGGGTCCAATTATAAGCCTAGGGAAAAGAACAAGCAGGGCTGATTTATGTGATCTTAGCCACTGTTCTCTTTCAAACAGGAACTGGAAAGTTTTCTTTATTTTATCCCCACTGGTCTTCCCATACCACAGGTAACAAAGGCCTCAGTTCTAGAGTGGTATGGTTTGTCAGCCAAAAACCTAGGCATTTAAATGTGGGGGAGTATTGTTTGGTTTCCTTTTTTCTCCTTGTGAAATTCAAACCATGTTAAGTTTGAGGAACAAGTGCCAGCTGTAGGATACCCATAATTTGCCCATTTTACAAGCATGAGTTAATACCTTTGAATTGGTTCAGGATATTTCCCTCCCCAAGACACCTGTCATAGTCTGAATAAGAATATAACATGAGGTAAACTGTAATTGTAAATTACTCATCTCACAATAAGTGATTTTTACTCACTTCCTATGCTCTATTTAATAAATACCCTCTTCAGCTAAGCAATATGACTTCATCAGTGCTGGGTTCAGCTATCACCCCTGAAAGTGATTTTCTGGACATTAACAAAATCTTTAAGGCTCCCCAGGTATTTTCAGTGACAGAAGGGTTGCCCTGTTTTATCAGGGGGAGAGGGAGCTGTGTAGAGCTATAATGATTCAGACATGCTACTAAATTTAATTAAATTATGTCTAATGAAATTTTGGAAATACATGCCTTTTCTTCCCCATGATGTAGTTTGTATAGTAAACTACTGACTCTACTGATTTTCCATCCTCATGCTGTGTCTGCATTATCTTGAGCGAGACATCATTCTAGATACCTTGGTATGGCCATTTCAGGGCAAGTGTGCCATTTTAAGTCAGTGTTTGCTTATGATCATCACCAGGTTAAACCTTTATCCTCCCATCTGTGCCCCTCCCTTAACAGGAGCTGTTATGTTCATCTCCATTTGAAATTTTTAAATACTGAATTAAGCAGCAAGTTGGCCTGCCTACCTAGGGAACCAGTCATTTGATACCACCTACTCCAGTGAGGAATGCAAGCTCCTAGGCACTTGTTATGCAAGGATGGGAATGGGCAAAATGCCTGGAATGTTGATGGCTCAAAATTAACTGTTTTTTCCACAGGAATATGTTAAATTGCTGGATCAGTAGGGACCTCAGTATCTGGCATTAGGCCAGATAAAAGCACTCTTTTGCAGTGACTACAGTTACAAAATAGTATCTTAAAAATACTCATTAGGAAGGAAAAATGTGTTTGAAAAACAGAGGCTTCATAAAGGATCCTAAATATTTTTTTTTCCACTCTAGGTTGCAATCTGTGTCAAGTCATTGATTTATTTAAGTGGTTGTTTTAAGGCATGTGAATATATGCAATGAGTTTGACAGCAGCCATTTTCTTCTAACACAGCAGCAGTGAGAATGGCTGGTGTAGTACAGGCATAAAGTCTGGCATAGGCAGGCATAGTGAAATGGCTTGTTTATGTATTTATTGTGACTGGGAGAAACATTCGTGTTTGAGGAGACAGATTGCAGTTATGGCACATACTTATGAGGACTTTTTTATTAAGTTCTGAGCATAACTAAACATGACTACTCAAGCTTTTTTTCATAATTTTGAGTGAATGAGACCATAAAAGCCTTAAGGGTGTCTTCTAGCCAAGGAGATAAATATTAAAAAGTTTGTCACTGGTAGCTTTTTGGAACAACTTACTATACAGAGGGATTCCCCAGTGGAAAGCGAGCAACAGAACTGCCCCAAAACTTCAGTTCATGTGCAGGAAATAGAGGTTGCAGAAAAATGGCTTATTGGTGCTTCAACAGATTCCTGCATTATGTAGTGTTTTGTGCCTGCTTTTTCTTTGTGTAAAAGGAAAACTGTAGAAACAAGAAGAGCTAGCTAAGAGTGTCGAGGGAATCAAAATAAATACCTAATCAGATTTTGGAACTCTTCAGTGATACAAACCTTGTCCACAGCAGTACTTTTCCCCCTTTAATAACAGTGTAATTAAGTTATTGTATGAGAACTTCCTACTTTCAAAGCATCACCATAACAGAAATCGAAGGGAAAAAACAAACTTTAAGCTGGAATGTCATACACAAAGGGAGTTACGTGCTCTCAGCAAGCTCAAGAGTCTAAATTAAAACCTCTTGTATTCAGTGAAGGTGGTGTTTTACTCCACAGACAAGTGGAATCACTGATTTGCTAGCACTGGAAGAGGGGGATTTCTTCCCTGATCATACTTCTCTCTTCCCTGTTGCCTTCATTAGTGTTCATTTACACCTGTGGTCTGCTTCTTAACCGGCTCAGCATGCAATGTAAAAATAATTAGCAAAACAATTGAGAGTGTTAAAATGAAGGGGTCAATCCTTCAGCTGTCTTACGAAGAAACACAGAGACTTCAGATGAATCTCATCTTCTTTTGTCCACAAGCTGTGTTAAAAGCTTATGAACACAATCAAATAATCCAGGCTCATATGATTCACACTCGCTTGCCAAGCTGTGATAACTCAGTTGTACCAGAATTCTGTGATTCTGTTGTAAGGATCTTGAGTCCTTATTTGTTTCATTTGGCACTGAACACCTGAAAATCAAGCTGTATGTGCTTCAGGAGTGTTTACTGAATCTTTAACAGCAGAGCAGCCTGGATAGGGGAGAGAAGGGCTCCTGACCCTGCTTGCTCTTCCTGGTGCTGACATTTGGTCAATGGAGCGAGGTGTTCTTCAGGAAGCTGCATCTGGAATTCATGCACAATAGCTGAAGCGTGAAATATGTGGACTGTATGTATTGATCCACAATGGTGCTTTGAGAAGCTATTGGCAGGAAGTTGGTTATTAATGCAAGGAGGAGGAAATGGTATTGAAGAGCTTGATAAAGTATTCTGCTTTAGACAAAAAATGTGACATAATACCCAATTTCTTTACTTGCTGAAATGAAATCTAAGGTGTGTGTGGGAGAAATTACAGTGAAATTCTTACTCATATATGGATGCAGTCACTGCAAAATGACTTATATTGATAGTTTATTCAATTCCTCTGATAATAAGATGGCCAAATACTTCCCAGATGTCAGTAGGAGATAAACCTTATTGCATGAGGTTTTGTTTTCAGATGAGGGAAACGTTGCCTTTGTCATGTCTATGCCTTTTATGCATAATCACATTATCACACTGTGAATCTTCTGTTTGTGATAAATGCCTTTACCTTGCTTTTTTGTTATTAATTTTCTTTCTTACCAGATATTTTTGAAAAAGATTATTTTAATCAAAACCAATGAACTATATTCCACTTTTATGGCTGGCTTGAAAATGCCTTTATTTATTTAAAGGGTAGTAATCTTTTAGAGGTACTGATCTTTATTTGAATGCTACCCTTTCAAAGTGGAGATGAAACTGAGGTGTAAACTGCATAAATGTTGTACAGTTATTGAGTTCAAAAATCAGAAAGCTAGATTTTCTCTTACTTACCTCTAATTTTTACTGTTAAATTCTATCGTGTCTAAATTGTCATTGCAAGACAAACATAAATACCTGACAATATCTCCCTCTTGTGCCAAAAGAAACATTTGTGAAATGTCTAGCTTTAGTGTTCTTGGTAATATCGATGAGTTCAAAATTTGTTTTTAGGAGAACATTTTCTTAAAATGTCAGCTGTGGAATTATTCTTAAAACTGTTGTTTCATGTAATGGTACAGCATATTGAGATATAAGAAACTACTTTTAACTATAAAGCATACTATACAAAAAAAGCCCATGTTGGTTTATTTAATTGCATATTTTTATGATAGATTAATCTAAAGCCACTTGTATTTTGTAACCAGTAAATCTTTTTTCCAGACTGATGTTTCTGTTTTAATGGCAGCTTTAAAATTTTGTTGTCATTTAGGGTACCCTAATATTTTCAGTCCCTTGAACCATTCCTCTACGAGGTGGGACATGGTTGTATGGACCTGTTGTCACTAGTTAAGTGTCTCACCTTCAGCTTCTTCAAATTCTTACTGCACTTCTGAAATCCCAATTTAAGATCAGATTGTAGCAGAAGGAGGAATGAAAAAATGTTCAGCTTCATCAGCTGTACAGGCAGTAAACTCAAGCTCTAAAATATTAATTGATCTATTACAAAATGAGAAAGCTGTGAAGACAGATACTGTTTATACAGTAGGTAAAAGCACTGTAGTTCTTGCACATCTACACACGTACGAACACTTGCAGTTATTTACTGTTTTAAAAATACACAAAACAATTTAAAAAAAACCCTAAAACCAATCAACCAAACAAAACCCCCCAAAACCCAGAAACAAACAATCCTCCCAAATCTCTCTAAATTTTCTTGGTGTGATATTTAGAAGAAAAAAGGCACAGGCATCAACAGGCTCCACGTTCTGATATTTTTCCTCTTGTCTTTCTCTTCTGCATTTTGAAATATATTTATTCTCTTTTAAAGGGTTTCAAATATACAACAGCAGCTGGCCTTGCTAGATAATGAATCCTGGCCAGGAATGGCTGAAGCGGACAGGGACCGTCTTCAGCTCATCAAAGAGAAGGAGGCTCTTCTTCAGGAGTTGCAGCTCATCAGTCAGCAGAGACGATCCCCAGAAGACATTGCACGTTTGGAGGAAGAAAAAAGACGCTTGGAGGATGAAATTCAGCGAGCTCGAGCAACGTCTGCTCATGGGGCCACTGAAAGGTTTGGGAACTTGAATTGTTTCCTCTTCTATTGTGAGATCCATGTAGGTAGCTTCAAAAGGAAGAGTAAGGAATTTCATTGTGTTTAAGGAAAAAAAGTAAGTTACTAGAGAAATTTAGTTTCAAAAAAGGAGAAGACTGCTCCTGTCACTATTTAATTCTATCTGTCTTGAACTTTTCTGAAGCAAAGTTGCAGGGATGTCGACTAGTTAGTTTTCCTTTCATTTATCTAAAAATTCTCAATAGGAAGAAGAAATCCGAATAGAATCTTGAAAGATGTTTGGAATAGGTCTGAGTAATACTGTTTGATAATAGAGACCTGAATAACAGTACCTGGATAGTGAAAGATTTTTCTTTTCTTTGACGTGAAGTAGTAATCTCCAAAAGCATCAGAAAAAAGATCCTTTGCTATATTTAGCTTCTGCCTTATAACAGGAAAGTTAAATTATTATGGTTTTGCTGCCTTTTATACAATATTTCCTTTTCATTTGCAATCTCAGCAGTGGGAACACATCCCAGTTCTGACATTCAGAGAATATAGTAAGCAAAGTCATTATTGAAAACTTAAGAATCAAGTTATATATAAAATAAACAACCCAAAAACATATTCGTGGAAACACAGTGTTTATTTCAAAGTTGCCTAGCTTTTCCTGTAGCCAGAGAAAAGGATAAAGGATAATCTCTTTTTACCATAGACTGCTTCCAGTGAAAGCAAGAAACTACTTGGTTTTGCTTCTCATAAATAGTGGTAAAACCTCAGCTTTGACACTTCAGGAAAACCTACAAGAACCTGCTTTAATGTAAGGTTAATACATCTGTAAAGGTTAATATTGACACAATTAAGACACTTTAAAAATATTTGAAAGGGCTTTCCATATACAGATTTCGACAACTTCAACTGTCTTTAAAAATGCTCTACTTCAGACAGCAAATTCAGGCAATAAATAGAAAATTCACAGCCAGCCTACAGGTCAGTGTAATGTATTTTGCAGTTTTTGCCATATCATTACATTGATTTTCCAGCTTAAACTGACAGAAAAGGGAGTTCACTTTACTCTATCGTGTAGTAAGTTTTATTTGTTGTTTTTGGGCTCTCATGTTAGGTAGTGCATACTGTGTTGGCAAGAAGGCCAAGCTATTTTTCCATGGAGTTCCTGTTGTGGAAACCAGCATTCCACTGTGGTACTTGATATTTCAAAAACTAGCAGAAAGTTGACCAGAAGTTAGAATAATACTGATGGGCACTCTATTTTTTTAATGACAACTTGGAGGAAAGCTTAACTATTAGTAGAGCTGATTTTTTGTTTGTTTGTTTTAGACTCAGAAATAACCAAAAATATTTCTAATTCTGCTTTTGTATTTCCACTTTGTTCTAGTCGTGAAATACAAAGGTGTTTCTTGCTTAAATAATTAACACTTTTTTTCTGTTACTGAATTTTAAAGGCACTGAATTACGCAGATCAAAATGAACTTAAAACCTGTATGACTGAGAGTTTTGTTGGTTTTTGTTTTTGTTACAGTGTTTTGTTAAGATTGGCTGACAGCCTTAGTTGGAGGCATTTCTTACCTTTTAGCAGAGGTACCTGCCTGCAGCATCAATCACTGTGGGGTGTGGGTTCCTAAGTTTGTTTTTTACAGTAGATGGTGTAAATATCTCTGCTTGCACCTGCAAACTTTTGAATCAGTTAAGTTTCTTGTGTCCATTTGTCCTTTCCTTTTGGTTCCTGTATGCAGTGCCTGTGTGGTGTAAGTTTGCAGAGCTGAGCTGCAGCCTTCCTTGTGCCACTAGTTAACCTGGCCTGGAGCACACAAAGGCAGGGGAAAAACCTGAGAGCTGCTGTTTTATCCAGGAGAACTCCCTTCTGTTGATTCCCAAATCCTGTTCATTAACATGTTGAATTCCAGCAGCTGTCTTTGCAGCTGAGGAAGCTCTGAGGCAGTCTAATAACTTTGATTTCCTTTCTCCAAACTGTCAGAATCTCCATTTCCAGCAACTTTGTGATGTAGGGTTGGAGCTCTAACTTTCCTGGACATACAAAATGTACAACACAAACCAGAATACTACCCTGATATTATCTTGAAGTTCAGTGGTTGGGCTTGGAAAAACAAAACATGAGGAATATAATTCTGGATCTAGAAAAAGAGTAGATTGTAGATAAAATCTATTATTTGAAATTCTAATAATGTCAGAATACTGAATTTAAGACATCTTATAGGTGTATGAGATTGACATTATTAAGGTTACATTCCATGTGTGTTGTGGTAGTGGTACTGAGTAATTCAGCTGCTTGTTGTTAGAATGGGCAAAAAATAAGTTGCAGCATGAGATTTTTCTCTTAACTTAGTAGTCAAGATGCTGTATCACTTGCTTAAATATAATGATAAATAAATGCACCTAAAACATATGGAATAAGAGCTTAAATCTGACATTGGTGGTTATGCTTAAGAGAAGTCCTTCAAAAATTATCTTTTTCTTTGAAATTGTACAGTTTTTAATTGTCTTGGAATTTTTTTTTTGTGACAAGGTGGAAGGGCATAGTGTTTTAGTAGCAGAACCAGGTTGATGCAAGAGAAGAAAAATAATCTTGTAGAGTCTGATATTTTTACCTAGGAATTTTATTACTCTGCTAATTGCTTTAATATTATTTCAGCATCATGACTCTTACATTGTGCTTCAGTTACTTTTCTTGTCTGGGAATTCTCCCGGAATCTTGGTTCTTGTGTTCTTGCTGGAATTACCGTTGCTGCCTGTGAGCACCATAAATGAAAACTTTTCATTAAACAGTGCAACCGTTTTCAGTATTCCAAGCTTCAATGCATTGATGTTTTTCCACACTTTGGAAGCTCCTAGCACTTTTGGAACACTACTGTGATGAAGAAAATAATAATATGTATGTGTTTAATTATAGGATACTGTTACAGGAGAAGAGAAATTGTTTGCTTATGCAACTAGAAGAAGCTACGCGTTTAACCTCATATTTACACTCCCAGTTAAAAAGGTAAGTTATGTAAAACCAGCAGGTTTTGAAGTAACTACAGCAGAGAAGAATATTAATAATGTATGAAGTTTATAGTTTTATACTTCTGAGTATGTATGCCAAGTAAATTAATTTTTCACTACATTTATACACTTTGCTCTGTGGAATGTCATGATTTGGATGGAGTTTTATAAATAGTGTTAGTGATGGCTATTTGGGGTACGTTATTAAGTGTATCTGAGAATTTTATATGTTACTTTACTTTCTGAAAAGGAAATAAGTTCTTAAAATCTGTTGTAATATTGTTACAGTTTTACTATGGGTCGATAGCCATCTTTTAAGTTCTGTGGGTACTTAATATTCTGATACCTTCAAAGGTAGGGAGTTTTGATCCCTGGTAAGATGACAAAATTTTGCTCTTTAAATATGAGAATGTGTTAAGACCCACACTGAAGTCCAGAATGTTTTGCATATTCACACTCACAGCTGCCTTTTGAGGTGCAGCTCTTGGGAATTCCTCAGTTTAACACCATAGCAGCATCAAAAGCTCAGTTCCTGCTGAGTTTCTGTCTCACTTCATCTCTCTCTGGCATTAATATACTTCTTCCCTTTAACTGAGAATGGTAAGAGGAAGTGGAATAGGATTCATCCTCAAGGCTTTTTATTTTGCATTGGAAAAATCTGTGAGAGCGAGGCTTACACAGCAGTTTGTTAGGACTTTGCAAATCCCTTTGCACTTCTTCTCCTTGGATTATGACCAATCATTAATGTAAATTTGAGCTGCATCATAGTAATCTATCCTTCCTGGCTTTATATTGAGTTTGCTGAGCTAGAGCCTACTCTGGCCTCTTTTCTGCCAAATCACAGCTGTTTACATGGTGGATGAAAGAGTAAGCTCATCCTACTCTTGGATGTTGTTGGACTGTTGTCTTCAGGCTCTTAGCCCTGATCTGGTTGTCACATGTACTGCTCCAGTCATGGCTATGCTTGAGACCAGGGTAAGAGCCATGAGCTAGGCTTTAAAATGCCAAATCATCTTTCCATGTCACCATACTAAATACATGTAAAATTACTTGTGTAATCTGGAGTAGTGTTTTAATGTCTGCATTGGTCATTCTGATTATATTTGAAAGGGCATTTTTGTGTTTTCTCTTTCTTTGCATGCCACAGTCTGTCAGCTAGCACCCTCACCATGTCCTCTGGCAGCAGCAGGGGATCCCTGGCCTCCAGTCGAGGATCCTTGGCCTCCAGCAGAGGCTCCCTCAGCTCAGTCAGCTTCACAGACATCTATGGCCTTCCCCAGTACGACAAATCAGACAGCGTTACAGACTACGGGCAGCATTTGCGCTTTGACATAATTCCCTTTGAGTCTCTCACAAAGGATGTGCCCTATGCTGATCCCATTGGACACTCAAATTTCAATAAGCAGCGGAGGTCTCTGGATACCCCGCAGTCCCTGGCATCCCTGTCATCGCGGTCCTCCTTGTCATCACTGTCCCCTCCAAGCTCGCCTCTGGACACCCCATTTCTCTCTGCATCACGAGATTCTCCATTGGCTCAGATGTCAGAAGGTTTTGAGGAGATTGCAGGCATAGGAGCCCTGGAGATGCTCAGGGCTCAGAGCACAGCCTTGGGCGATGATGATGCACAAGGCACGAGCTCATCTCAGACATCCGCTTACCCTCTGGACAATGAAGGGCTGCGAGAAATGGGACCACACCTGACTGCTGTCCAAACTGGTGGAGGTGAGTTTATGGATATTACTATTTTGTCACATTGTCTTAGAAAATGTCACACAGACCTAAGCATGCCAGCACAGTAGAGCTTGTTCCTCAGTTAGGCTTATTTTACTACCATCAGGTAAAAATTGCATGGTAGGTGTTACTTGTTAAAAGCCCAACCAAAACACAGGAAAATCACCCAAACTCTAGTTTTAGGTCAAAGAGGTGCAAGAATAGAGAAATCCTTGTCAATAGCTCTTAAGACAGCAGTGAATTGACTGGAAGAAAAGGAATAGAATATAGACTTTCATTGCAGTGTAGCCTGTCAGGGGCCTAGCAAGAATGGGTAAAGTATTAGTAAGAAAAAGTATGGGTTCCTTACTTCTGAGGCCCCTAGTTGTGCTGATGTTGCCTTTATTCTGATAATGGAAAGCAACACAAACCCAGGAGAGATAGGAAGTAACCAACAACTATCCCCAACAAAAAAACCTAAACACAGAACATGAGGTAATGCTTCTCACAGTGTTTGAAGGCTGGCTGACTACCTGTTGGATTTGTACATACTCCAGCCCAGGTTCCCTTGTCCAAGTTCTGTGATGGAGCAGAAGCCACAGTGGCATGGCTGTAATGAGTGCACAGTGCACTCGTGAGCATGTGCTTCATCAGCAAAGGAATATCTTTTGTAGGGGTTGTGCAAGATGTTGTGCATCTGCTTGGCTGGTTGTTTCTTAGCACCTGTGTGGGCTCTGATTGCAGGGGGCTGATGGGTGCAGTTAGCACAGCACATGCCCTGTTGAGTTTGCCTTTCCCGCTGGACTGTCAAATTGAGAGACGTGCTTTAGCTTGCCTTGGTAGAAGCTCCTGAAGCACTGCAGTTGAGGAACATAAATTTAAAAAATCAAAAGAGGAAACAGAAAACTTTTTAAAAAAATGAAACAAAATTAAAAGCCTGAGCATACAGGAACATGACAAATTTATTTTCCTGTTTTGACCAACCAAATGAAGGACTGCTCTTAATATGAAAAAGATAATCATGATAACATTTTTGTGTGTTGACTTGCTCATTTTTTTAATAAAACCATACTAGTAGAGAAAGACTTTTAGAATTTAGTTTAATATTAAGTTTTGTGAATCCTATCCCATTTCTATATCCAGAATTCTGTGTTAGCATTGTGTAGAACACTGCATTCAGGACTCATGACGTCAAGAATAATATGAACTACAGTCAGAAAATGGATCATATTATCCTACCAAAATCTTACTTGTCAAGTAATAATACAAAAGAACATCGATGGTATTTACAAAAACCTTTCAGGTTTTCATTTTAAAAAAGAAAACATTGCCACAGTGCAAAACAGCCTGTATTGTTCAAAAGCATTTGAGTCTAGACTCACCTACTTTCCTTAATGGAGCTAGCACTGCCAGGAGATACTGCAGCAGAATTTACTTCTACTAGCGGTAAACATTTCTAGTGCCCATATTGTAGCTTTCAGACCAAAATAAACAGAATTCCAGAGACCAGACTGAAAACTTGTGCTTAAATTAGTGCTGTGAAGAGGCTTCCTGAGGCTTTCTTTAAACCTCAAATCAGACCACAGCATGTCTTCACCCATTGTGGTAAGTGAAAATATCTAAGTAGTTCATTTATAGCTTGTATGTGTTTCCTAGAAGTGAAGGCCTAGTGTGAGGGCCTAGGCAGCAATACAGGATGAAGGGCAACTTCCTGCTTTGATTTTCCTTTCCTCAGTTCTCTGCTGTGTTTCTACACATTTCACATTTGTCTGAAAACCTCTGTGCTTAATCTGCTGTCAGTGCTGTGGTGTCCAGCTCCTAGTCCAGAGGTTACAGTTTTTCTCTATGTACAACAGAGTATTTTGCATTGCTTTTTGAGGAAAATGTATGGTTAAAAGGTAGCCAGGCTGCTTTCTTTTAAGACTTTTTTATTTTTAATATTTGCATTTGGAAACAATTACTTAAAAAAATTTAACCTTTCTGCTTTTTGCCTGCTTTGAGTTCCATACTCACTAGCTGGTAGTTTGGAATTGTAATGCAGTTGTTTGCAAGTAGCAGTTGGAAGTTTCAAAAATATTTTGGTTTTGTATGCTTTTCCTGGAAGAATTGGATGGAGAATCCAGCTTGAATGCCAGAGCTGGGAGCTGGGGTTTTGGGTTTCTCCGAGCCGCCATGCAGTGTACCCTGCTGCTGCCACCCCATGGCCTGGCAGCAGAATGCTGTGCTGCAAAAACAGGAGGTCTTGGTTCCTGCAAACCTCTGCCTGGTCCTTCACTAGGCAAAGCAGGAGGTGATTTTGGTAATTGGCAGCTAATGGGGGCTGCGAGGGTTGACACCGAATCAGCTGCATGAACTTTGCACTGATGCAGCACTTGAGCAAGTTCAAGAGGTTCTTCGGGAACTGCAATTTTGATATTCAGTTGCTGATCTGCTGTTTTATTGTTCTGCATCTGTCACAGGGTCACATTGTGAATTAAGTTTTCATGTGTGAATGGAGGGAATATGCTTGAAAAGTTAAATCCATCATATTTATAAATATGGGAGTGGGAAGAAACATGTTAATAAAATACTGGCCTTGAATATTTTCCCTATCTCTTCTATATACCAAATCTTTCAAATGCTAAATTTCTTTTAATGCCTAAATAATCTCTTGTTTATAAAATATTGTCAAAGATCTAAAGGGTGATTTATCACTGTATGCTTTTTGTCTTGTTTCTCATGCGGCACAACAGAAAAATTCACTGTAAGTGAACCTGAAATTTCTTTTTGTGTGTTTTTCTGTGTGATGTGTTGGCTGTTTTGTTTTGGGGTGGGTGTGGTTTTTTTTTTTGTTATTGGGTTTTGTTTTTTTTTTTTCTGGAGTTGCATGAGAAGAAACAGGAGATTCTGCTACATTTGGTTTTGTTTGACATTTTGCTGTATCTGTTTAATCATTATGGCATACTTAATTATTTTACTATGTCAACTAAACAGCACATTCACAGCTGTAGTTCAACTCCTGGGGAAAGAGTTCTTTGACCTTCAGCTTTATTATATGATAGTAGTGCCTGACAGCATTGTGGTAGGTCTGGTTTTGTCTGTGATTAGTTTTTATGAGTGTTCTACTCTTTTATTAGTGCATTTTGAGCTGACATGCAGTATTTGTAGTCACCTAAGCTTGTGAAACATGCTTTAGATTTATTTATGTGATTTTTTGGTGAATTGAAAGTTTGGACAGCAGAATTTCCTTTGAAGTTCACTTTGTCAACTAATGACAACGAGAATGTTCTTTCATTCAGGGCCATCTTATATTTATCAAGCTTTGGCTCCCAGTAGTTCTGGAAAATCATATATATTGTTTACTGATTTTGTTATTTAAATAAGAAAATGTGAGGTAATGGTCTGTCTTAGAAACTTAATTTTTAAACAATTCAATTCCTTAGCCTTGAGCATGTGTTAAAGCATGTTTAGCACCTCTGCTAAACTTTTTTTTNCCCCTCCACCCTGCCACCAAGGGTATATTCTGGTGTTTGCATCTCTCCCAAATTTGCTGTGATTGTCCAGAGTTTATTGAATACTTCCTTGGCCTGCAGACAGTGAGGAAATAATTGTCAAGTTATGACATTGTTTTAATGTGTCAGCTTTTCATTTTATTGTATTGGTGCTTGAGACCAGCTTTTCCTTCCAGCCAAACTGGGAACATGAGCCTCCCAAGGACAGAGTCCATAAGATCTTCCCTCTGCTACTTTTATACGAAGTGTTCACATAGGGGGTGAGCTTTTATGTGAGCCCAAAGTTCACATTAGGGCTTATTTACAAAAAGAAGTCATCCTAGTGTAACTTGTTGAAATAGTACAGAAATTATAGAAGCACTTAAAAAAAATTATACACTTTTGTGAAGTTCAACCTCCTTCCAGTGATGTAAAATTTTTGAGAAACTTTAATATGTAGATGTCTCAACAGATTTCTAGTTTTGATTCTTCATAAATACCAGTGACAGAATATTCTTTCTAAATACTAGACAGTGAGGTAGGCTTACCAAATCAAAAGTCCTTTAAAAAAAAAAAAGAGAAGGAAAAAACCAAACCAACCAACCAAGCAAAAAAACCCCAATCAAAACAACCCACAAAACCACCACTTCTGTACAAGTGATGCAGAGGAGAGCATGGTTCAAATACAGTTTTTTGCTTTCTGTGTGCTCACTTAAACTTGGCTCTCATTTGTGGAGAGGATGTCATGAGTAGCACTGCACAATGTGTGATGTACAAGAAGGGTGGGGTGCTGTAACTGCAGATGGGGAGGAATGGTGGTTCTTTCCCTGGGTGCAGGGGCAAGTTGAGATTGGGCTGTTCCTAGCCAGCAAATAAATTTCCTGCATATCTAAAGCTGACTAAATCCTTCATTGAATTTGGAGGAGAGGTTCGTAGGGTTACTTATGAATCCAAAGGACAGAAAACTGGCTCTGCCGATAAATAGGAATTTTAGCTCCAAACAGGAGTGGGTGATTTTTGTAACACCTTTGGTAACATTGTGCTGTTAGTGGCCTGGTAACAGGAATGTATCTTGGGCTGGCACAGAACCTGCTGGGCTTGGTGCACCTTCTCTGGCAGTTCCATAGTGGGTTAAAGCTGACTTTAGCCAGAGCCTTGTGTTGATTGCAGCAGTGTGATTGTGTTGATCTGGAAGACTTTTATCAAGTTCTACTGTCCTGATGTCCTGTCCTGGTGGTGCTTGGGTGGGAGGTGAGGTGGGTACCGTGCAGGTGTGTGGCTACTGTACCTCAGCTGGGTTCTGCAGGCTGTGGATGGTATTCTGCAGAAGGAAACTCACTGAGTAAGTGTCAGAAATAAATTTGGATGCCTTATGATGATGTGCAACAGAGGTACTTAACAAGTTGTTAGTTTGACTAAGACATGCTTCATCCCTAGTTGGGGCTGTAAGCTGTAAATGTCAGCTGGTGCTTGTCTCCCATGCATTGTGCTACTGTCACTCTGCTGAAACTGTCAATGCTTCCATGCTGTGTTAAGTTTGTAAGCATGAGCAGAAGCAAATAAAATGCTTTTCCCACTTTTGAAGTGCCATCTCTTTGCCATTGCTTTCCTGCTTTGAGGACAGTCATTGGACCTTAAGCAAAAGAGGGTAAAAGTTCTTCCCTGCACAGTGAGCAGACTTCACAAGCTGCACTTCACAAGTCTGTTTAGTGGTTTTCTCTAGGACTCAAAGGAAAACAGCCTCAAGTTAGGAGCTGTTGTTCAAGTGTTGAAGCCTTTTCTATGCGGTTCTTGAACATTTCTGCTTGTGCACATACTTTAAAGGATCGGTAGCTGCTATACCCACTTGCCTGTGCAAAACCCGGTGTATAACGTAATTTTGTTGGTACACTTACAACAGTAAAGTGATTGCTGAGTTGCTGTTTATTGTGTCTCTGGTGATTTGGGGAAGAATGGCAAAGAAGGTATTGCTTCCTCCTTTCCCCAGTCAGTTTTCAAAGTAATTCATCAAGAATTTGAAAAAAAACCAGTGGTCTGAGTGAGCTGGAAAACACTGGTTCTTTTTGATAATGCCTCTTAGATGGTAAATAAAAGCTGCTATTATGTGATGGTATAAACAGTATGCTTTGAGACTTTGTATTAGGAAACAAATGAGAACAAAACCTCACATTGTGTTATCAGATAACTTTAAAAAAGAATTAGTCTTTGTGTTTGTTTTCAACCTATTGTATATTCAGTAGGTAAATCTGAAAAGCTTAGGATATCATGTGTACATATGTGAATTAATGTAAGTCTTCCTTTAGGAAGGAATTACTCTACCAGAAAAACATTTAGTAACAATGCAATTGGTTTATACTTAGTCTTGTCACAGAGCAATTAGCCACAAACTTCCTTCCTTAACTCTCCACAGAAATCTCCGGTCAGTCCTATTCTAGGCTTTTAACTTTAAGTTAGAAGAGAAATCGGTGAACTGCATTTGTGCTGTTTTGCTGCTAGCTTTGATACAATATATGTTTCTTGTTTAATGTTGAAGGAGTTGCCTCCAGCTGATGTTGTTCTTTTTTTTCTCCATGGCAGCTGTGACTCTGCGAGGAGACAGTGGCAGAAGATCGGAGAGGAGAGCCAGGCGAGTTTCAGCATGTCTCTCAGATCATTCACTGGCTAGTGACAGTGGCGTGTTTGAAGCTTTAAGCAAAAGGTCAGGTGTATAAATGCGTAGTAAGCTGGAAATATTCCTGTTCTGCCACATGGCCCACAAGAATTAGTTGTGAATTTATGTGGAGGCTTTCAAAATTGCTACATACATAAATAACATAAAACTACTAGATTGCATGTTTTAAAGGAGAGGAGCTTTTTACATGTAGTCCAGTCATCTTCAAGTGCCAAGTCCCTTTCACTTTATTTTCTCTGACATTTTAACATCCTATCTCCCTTGAGAGATAGTTTTCTCATCCTATGAGTCATAAATCAGTAATTTTATTTCAACCATCTGAAACAAAATAAAATTATACAGAGTGTCACTTACAATTCTGAATATAATATGATAAAAATATAACTGCAAGGAAGAAACATATGAACTGCCAAAAGCCTAAAAATATGTAGGTTGACCAAGTGATTGAAGGATGTAGAAAGACATCCTATTATTACTTAATATAATTGTTTTAACACAGGCAGCGGTGACTGGGAAGAAGATAAGTTTTGGAGGATGCTAAAGAGAAATGGAAGACAACATAAATACTGAAATAACCTAAATATATTGAAAGAGTAATTCTAAAACTTCAGTTTTTACAATTGTGAATTACTACTACTGTGTGTTTTTATATAGATGTCTCAATTCCTTCTACATTACCAGTCCCTCAAGTATTGCCAGATAATTGATTATATCAACAAATCACAGAATAAATGTTAGTTCATCATTTAGCAGCTTAGGTCACTATGTAGTTTACAGTACTTTCTGTTCCTGCAGGAATGAAGATCTGGAAGAGCCTGTTTATGGTGATGCTGCCAGTAATGAAGAACCACAAATACATGTTGGATTTTTGTGAGTAATTACTCCTCTTTCTCCCTATCAACTCTACAGGAATTGGTCACTACTTTTCTTGCCTGTGATTTTTAACTTTTTAATAAACTGGATCATGGTGGGAATTTTTAAGAAGTTTCTGAACTGACAGCAAGAGTTCAGTGGATGTACAGATTAGTCAGTCACGTGCCACTTTGTGTTGGGGATATGGCTTAACCAAAGTTCATTCAGTGTCCTTTCAATGCTGGCTGATAAAAGGGTCTTCATTACTTCTTTCAGTAACATTTGTTTTCATTGTCTGGGCCATTAATGTGGGTATGGGTATAGGGATATGTCTCTGTAAGCAACATCTTTTATGCCAGATAAAGGAGGATTACCTTAGGAAAATCACAGGTGAAGAGGACTGTACAAATACAGTACAGTCCCAGCTGTACAATACATCTTTGAAATCCTGTGCCTATGGCATGCTGTTGTTGGTTGTGGGAGTAGCTGGGGAAGGGCAGATTATTGTCTTACAAGACAGGATATCCTATCTTAGCCCTCCAGAATCCTCTCTGCCCTTTGGAAACTAATTCCTAAGATTGGAGGTTTTTAAGATATCAACCAGGTTTGTTAGTGGCGTTTTAAAATTCGTGCTCATGTGAAAGAGTAGAATTTTAAAATTTGTTTTCAATAGCCCATGAAAATAATGCAGATGGATTTGTCTAATGTAACTGATATGTTGTTACACATGCACACACACAAATGCACATGGTGTAACTGTTTAAAGTAAGGAATGTATTTGATAAAACCTGTTTGCTGTCAAGAGGCATAGGAAGGCCAGTTGTTATTTTCAAGCTGAATAATATTTGATTCACTTAGTTCTATTAACTTTGTTACTGTAGCTAATGCTCTTGATTGAAACTGATTTGTGCAAGAAATTTGTTTAAGAAAATGTGCGTTTACATTCTTTAAATTTGTTTAGTCTTCATCTTTATTTCTTAAGCAAAGTATCAATGATTGGTGACTAACACAGAAACTTTATTTTCCAGGCATGACAGTGGAAGTGAATGTCTGCTAGTCCATGTATTACAGCTGAAGAACTTTACTAGTCTAGTTGTTAAAGAAAACTGCAAAATGTAAGCTTAAATTTCACTCAGAGTCTGATCATTGCTTGGTTTATGCTGCAGTTATAAATAATATAGATTTATTTGGCTTCATTCAAAATTAAGCCATTTCTGGAGAAGATGGTATGTCTTAATTTCCATGAGGAAAGGGTTAATGTTATGGTCATAAAGTACCCCTTTTATAGAACTTATTTCACAATATTCAGGTAATAAGTGTAGTCTCGGTGTTCTTTCATGTTCATTATGCAGAGGAGAGTTTGTTCAAAAATATCCGTGATATTCCAGAGTAAGCATAGTGTATTTTTCTCAATTCCTATGGCAATATCTATATGAATCAGTAAGAGGTATACCTTGCCTTTTATCTTTAAGAAAGAAAACCACACCAGAAAACATGCTAACAGCAACAAAGGATCTGCAGATTTTTGTGGCCTGTACAGCTCTCCTTGAGTATCCATGAAAGACCTTCTGAAGAAAATATTAACACAAATACTAGCTGAGAATCAGTACAAAAGATTGAATTTTTAAACCTCTGACAGCTTGTACTATTTTTTCAAATTTTGTATCACATACAGAACATAGCTTAGTTTATTCTAATAATTGTTTCTTAAATAATCAGTGTTGTCATAAAACACTGTTTTATCTAGAGATATGTGTCTTAGCATATTTTAAAGAAATTCAACATGTAAAAATTGTTGATCTTTATCTCTGAGAGGGGTTGTTTGAAAGCTGGGAAATGGAGGTGTGATAACATTATTGTATTGTAAAATATGTCATTTGGTGGGAGGTGTTAAATTGAAATACATCTCCCTGAATGAATTGCTCTTTGTTGAGAACTTCACCATGCTAACTCTGCAAAACTGCAGTGGAATTTTTTCATGTAGATTAGTACATTAGTGTTGAGTTTTTGCTCTGTTTCAGTGTGAATGCAAGGGCACATGATAGGGAAAAATTTGAGTATTGTGTATTACTCAGCCATGTTGCCTTGTCTTTAGAAAAAGAAATAAGCATCATCTGAAGAAGGTAGTAAAGTAGAGTCACCAAAGAAAAAAATTAGTCCAGAGGGTTTGTTGGACATTGTCATCAAGGCAACCAGGCATCTAAATTATTAAAAATGCAGTTCTGTTCTTCATCCTTCTCAACCCTGCTTTTTCTGGAATCAAGAAACCACATTGCTGCAGGGTGAATTGATTAGTCTAGTCAAAAAGTAAGTTTCTATTACCAAAAAGCAGAAGAAGCTTTTATCAAGTTTAATAAACTCCCCTATGCAACATTGATTGAATCAGGTGCTGCAGCAGCTGGAGGGAAGTTTGCCTGTGGCAGCCAGTGAGCAGAGGAGCTGGATCTCTGCCTTTTTACAGGACAAAAATCTGTTTAACTGATGCTCCACAGTCCAGTGTGCTGCAGTTATACCATAAGGAGCTCTTCCAGTTGTCCTCTAACCATTTATTTGCCTGCCAGTGTGAACCCCTCTTTAGTGGTGGCATAAGAGCCATGTAGTGAACTTGAGTGAACCTCTGAGCTGGAGTGGGTTGTTTTAATCCTGAAGCCTTCGTGGGTTTTTAGCTAGGTTAGCTTTTTAACCCAGATGAATTTTCTAATCTGGGTCACAATGTGCTTGCATGAAACTGTATGCTGGCACTGCAGGGGCTTGGCAAGCAGTCAGGACATGGAGAACATGGAAACAGTTCTCTAAGCAGCTCTGCTGCTTATGCTCTCAGATGAAAATGGTTGTTGATTTTGTTTTTGGCTTGGAGTCTTAAATGATACAGTACCATTGTCTGTAAATTTGTCTTTCAAGACTGTAGATAGATGCAGTAACTACAGATTTATTTTACTATCTGAATTTCTTAAGGAGGGAAAAGGGTTGCTTAGTGGGTGGAAGAAAAAAATGGATCAGTGACACTTACAGGACAATTCAATTGCCTAAACATAGGCATGTGTTTCTATTTGAAATAGCATAGCATAGCATAGCACCTGGCCTCCAGCTGCTGCTGCTCAGAGGAAGGCTCTGTGTAGCTCTCCCATAGATCCTCTTATAATTGCTAGCTCGTTTTAGATGCCTTGGATACCTCAGGGCAGCTCAAGTGCCACTTGGTGCTTCTACTAAAGCACCAATTTAAAAAAAAAATTTAAGAAATACAGCATTTTGAGATCAGCTTTGCAGATCTTCTGTGTTAGAATGCAAAGTAAATTCTGGTGATGAGGAGATCTCAGGGCATATTCTTAATGTAGAAGGTACACTGATGTTTTTGCTTGATTTTGAGAAATGCAAAATGGCTTTCTTTGTCTGAATTGTGCTATTTGTCTATTTTGCTGTTCCCAGTCATGTGAGAGTTTATTTGCCACCGCTTGAGTCAGGCACACCAACCACTTACTGCTCGAGAGCTTTGGAATTCCAAACTCCGTTAATATTTAATGAAGTGTTTCGAATCCCCGTGCACTCAAGTGTTTTGAAATTAAAATCACTGCAGCTGTATATCTGTTCAGTTGATCACCAGCAGCAAGAAGAACTACTGGTAAGTGGTTGTTTCTTAAAAGCCATGTGATATGAGAAACTGAAGTTACCTGAGGAATTATTTTTTAAGATTAAAAAGAGAACATAAAGACTTTATTTTTCCATAAGAAGTTCTGATAGAGTTACATGTTAATGTGTTCATTTGTTCACCTATATAAGTACAGTTCTGTAAATAAAGAGGTGAGATTTTAGAAAAGACTTCATCTGACAGCTTTTAGACTAAAGTTTGCTCAAGACTTAGTTTTATGCATGATACTATAATGTCTGTGTGAGGAATCTGTACCATTAAAACAGGGTCCTACTAAAAAAATAACAAATACAGACCCCTTGTTATTATATAACATTGGGTGAAGAGGACTACTATTACATCAGTCTTCACTTTGTTGCAGGATAATAGTGGCCCTGGAACAGTTCTGTTACCTCAGCCTTTTTCTTTAAACTGATTGAAATATCATGTGCTAACTTCAGGTGTGTTAAATGTTAGCCTCATTTAGCTATTGTCAAATACAAATATGCATAACTAAATCTGCCTTGGGGCTGATGTCCTGGCTATTTTGAAGTGAGTGGGCTGTCTTTGCAGTGGGGGGGGTTGAATGGGTTAGTGAAAAAAAACTTCTAAGCCTATCAAAGAAATTAAGAAGTATAGGCATCTCACTGTCATGCTGGGCTGTGGATAGGAGGTATTTATTTGAGCAAATCTGGTCAAGAATGCATGTTTGTTAATCCAGCTTTAAATCTAAGTAGCATATCATATAAACAGGGGTCTTAATGTTGATAGAAATGGACCCGAGGTCGTGTCTGCAGTAGGAAGTTTTGTCTACAATGTAATTAAAGAGAAAGCATCTCAAGATGCTGGATATATTGGTGTAAAATGCTTTATACTGGTATATCCTGTTTCTCTGGGAAGCTAAATAGCTATTTAAGTGTAAGGTATCTTTCTATTGAAACAAATGCATCTAAGTGTAGGGTGCTTTTATTCTAACTGCTGTTACTGAGTTGCCAAATAAAAATAGGTCTTCAGGTTATTTTGGTAGGGCTTTTTTTCTATTTCATGGTCTTAAATTGGTTATGTCAGAAGTGTCTTTGTCAACAGTAATTGGTTAACATAGTTTAAGGTAATATAACAATACTACTCAAAAATAGAGAAACAATGCCAGTTTCTTAAGATAGGTGCATTGAAGTATTTAAACATTACAAGAGAACACATTTAAACATTGCAAGAGAACATTGTTCTCTCTTCAGCTGTAATTTGAGAATGAGCATTTTCTCACATTGAGACATCATTTGCTACCTGTACCCATCTTTAGAACTGCTGTGATGGTGCCTGTCAACAAGGCCTCTGGCTTTCAACATATCTTCCACTGAGACTACAGTTTTTCCTATCTATTTAATAATGCATATATTTCTCAAATTCTGGATGACTGCTTTCTTTCCTATTAGGTTATGCCAGTATAATATTTGCTGAAGTGCAAAAGCAAGACTGTAGTTTATCATAATTTATAGAAATATTTGTACCTAACAGGGAAAAAAAAATCTGGGAAATAGTTCAGTTATAGAGAAATAAATATACTACACTTGTGGGGATAGTCTTTCCATTTCCTCAACCTTTTACTCTTATGCCTTGCATGGCTGAAAGATCTTTTTCTGTCGTAAGTTGGCTTATTTCTTCCCTGGTGACCTTGTCAATGTTGAGATAAGGGAATTGTTATTTTCCACGATTAGCATATAGTTCCATATAGTTTTTCCATATAGTTCATGTTAAAACATAAAAGAAATATGAATGCCTTTCTTGCAATCACCCAACATTGCTGCTTCACTCCCAGTTTCTCATCTTTTACAGCCCTGACCTATTATTCCCTGTGTTTTAATTTATTTGATTTCTTATTGAGTGTAACATTCTTTTGCATTTTTTTGTTTTAATTTCGGAACATCTGTCCCATTTTTTAGCATGATTTTTAAATCCTTATTGTTTTCTCATAAAGACTCATGTCTGTCAGACATCACAGAGATAATTGATAAATACTTTAACTGTTCTGCCATCCAGGTTGTTGACAAATTCATCAGAACAGGCATGCAATATACCTCTAGCAGATCCACCTTGGTTTCTTCATCCTTTTCAGTAAGCTCCAAATCTTGAGGTGGACATGAAATATTAATTAGTCCTTTCAGTACTGATAATTCTTAATTGAGTTTGATGGTGATTTTCTACTCACCAGCATTCAGCCACCAAGGAATTACTGATTCCCTTTGTAGAGGCAGCTTCTTTGGCAGACTTGCTTAGCTGCTTAATAAATGCAGTGTATAGGGCAGTGTCAGGTGTCTTAAGAGTTAGCCCATGCCTCTTCCAATATTGCTGTCAGGAAAACAGTTTTACTCTCTACCTCCTAAACTAAACTCAGTGTGTCTTAAACATTTTCCAACTCTGCAAAATGCAGAAGTGTGAATATTTGATACACATTGATACCTTCCTCTGCATCAGAGCAAGTAGATGATTAGAAGACATCTATGTTATACAGAAAAAATGCATCTCTGTAGCCTCTGATATACTGACATGAAATGACTTTCTCAGTAACATGCTGTATTCCCATGTCACATTATTTTGTTAGTCCATTGTCCTGTATGCACCTGTTTAAACAGAGCCCCAGGGAACATTTATCTTGGAGAAACAATGCAATGATTTTTTAAAAATTACTGTTTTCTACTTAACTGGTTCTTTACCTGCTTAAAGTTGAATGCACATTCTGTCTACATTTCCTACTGCCTTTGTTATTAGAATCATTGTATACAGTTATTTGATTTGTGAGAGATGAAAGCCATTTTTTACAGGACTTCTACAGTGATACAAAATAAGATGTTTTTAGCATGGGGCTCATAAGCATGGAAATAGCTTATACTATTGCTGCAGGGATAGCCAGGGAAACCAAAAGCAGTACTTAAAGGCTGCCTGATATAAAACCATTGGTAGGCCCAGCTAGTGAACTGACTGAAAAAAACAAATAAATAAAATAGGCAGCATGAATTTGTTCACAGATGTTTTTCATTTAGGTGAACACCACTGAGAAATTTCTTACATGAGCTCTCTCTGATGCAGTAGGGCTACTTCAAAGTTTGAAATACTTTTAGTGAGAAGCCTCCATTAAAACTATTTTTACCTGAATCTGGGAGATGCAAGGATGGCCTGAAGAGTAGAAAAATGGCTTTATAGCCCATTTGACTACCTTATGATATAAATAGGCAGGAAAAAAAATCTGTTTACACAACAATTTTATTTCCATTTGAAAGATGCCTCTGAAGGCCAGAGAATGAAAGGGTACCAGAATACAGTTATCTCAAAAGCCCCTCAAATTAAAGTAATATTAATTAAGTGACACTAATTTAAGCAAATATGGAAATCAGATATGTAGTTGGGAAGGTTTTAGAAATAAAATATCAATAGCTGTCAGGTGTCAATTATATCTACATCAGTCATACAGATTTTATTTTTCAACTTTTAAAAATTTACTGTCTACTCCAATTCTTCCTGGTAATAAAGAAGAGACAAGAAATTCAAAGTCTTAGGCAATATAACAGAACAAAACTGTCTCTTTTTAAGAGACAGTGGTATTTGGTGAAGTGGGAGTTTTACACTGTGAATAAAATACTCTTAAATGAGAAGGTGTCTATCCTGCAGAGTATATGTATCTTATTGTGGTCAATACTTTTTTTTTTTAACAGGGCATTGCTCAGATAAACCTGACTGATGCAGAGAGTTCTGGTGAGATGCAGCTTCACTGGTACCCTGTTCAGATCTTCACTGGTTCAGAGCCCCAGAGAGCAAAGACCAAAAACCAATGTGAAGACAGTATTCCTCAGTCTTCTGGAAATGTAACTACAGTTAAAACAGTATGGCTCTGAAAAAGTGATTTGTTTACTTTGTTTGACTGGCAGGGTGATTGTGATCTTACCTTGGGTGCAGCTTTTTGAGTTATCACAGGAAGTGATAACTTAATTTAACTTTTGGGGCAAGAGCTAGGTTTTAGAAGACTAATTGAAAATGAGATCATGTCTGAGCAGGTGCTTGAAATAGTACCCTGTTTGTATGCATGTTTCCAGTTTAGCTAAAACACATGAAAAATTCCTGCCACTGCACTTGAAGAGGTTATCAAGAAAGGTTGTGCAGTTTCCATCCTTGGAGATGTTTTCAGCCCTTGACTGGGCTCTGGACGGCCTGACCTGGCTGTGATGCCTTGCTTGCTTTGTGCAGACGTCAGACTAGGTGACCTCCAGAGATCTCTTTTGACCTAACTTGCTGGATGATGCTCTACAGTCAAGTAAAATCTGCCCAGTTTCTGTGACAAGTTGAATACCACATACTTTCGATTGTTAAAATTCAAGACAAATTTTTTGGTTGCGGTTTGGGTTTTTGGTTTGTTTCTTAAGGAACATATGATGGCTTGGTTTTTATTTTTTCTTTGAATAATACACATTAAGTACATTGGTTTGTTCAAACAGTTTTAATTAAAGTCTAATTTACCTTTCAGGATGCAGTGACAGCCCTGTTAGCTAGGACCACTGCCCAGCTGGAAGCAGTTGAGAGAGAGCTGGCAGAAGAGAGAGTGAAACTGGAGTACACTGAGGAGGAAATCTTGGAGATGGAAAGAAAGGAAGATCAGGCAGAAGCCATATCAGAAAGGTAAAAATGGTTTAAATACCTAATCAAACAGACAATAACTAAAACTTCCTCAAACATATTTACAGTATGGGTATAGTCTGAAATAAAGCAGGAAAAACAGTAGGTTTTTATTCTGAGATTTGCTTCCTGTTAGTGCTACAAGTATAAAACTCTGTTCTATCATGATCTGCAAACAGGAGGAAACCTTATTTGAATAGGTGGTTGAATTTGGGGAGTGGGAAAACATTATATCAAACAAAATTTTGTTTGCTAGGGAGGCAACTGTGTGTTACAATGAATTTGTAACAGCCCTGTATTAAGAAAAAGTAAGTAAAATTTAGTGGTGCCATGGGACATTGTTAGGGTTGCAGTTTCATTCCTAATGATACCCCTGGTTTGTTACATGTGTTTTCTTGTTCTTTTTGTTACTACTTTCTTAGTATTGTTATAAAGACCAGAACACATGCCTTAAGAACATTAGGGAAGGTGAATTATTTTTCAATGAAATGTACTTGCTTATTTGCATTTGAAGAAATGCAAGTGTGTTATGTTTTTTCTCTTGTTGAAAATACTGTATTTTTATTGGAGAAGTAATACTCTAAAATGATAAACTGGCTTAGATAATGTAATATGTAAATGTAATGCATAATTGCACGGGGGTTTTTAACACCTGCAAAATTATTGTGATGTTCTGACTTTAGGAGTTGGCAAGCAGAATCTGTTGACAGTGGATGCAGTAATTGCACTCAGACTAGCCCTCCTTATCCAGAGCCATTTTGTGGGGATCCATTAGCTGGACACATGTTTGCAACTCAAGCAGGCCAGTACAGTTCTGGAAAAATGCAGCCTCCACCACTAAAGGTAATGAGAGAAGACACTGCAGCACAAAAACTGCCACCCTGCCTGGCACAGTGAGCTGCTGCTGTGCCTGGAGTTCTAGACTGAGCTGGGCAAGAGAGAAAAGTCAGCAATGACATTGGCAACTCTGTATGAGCACTGACTCCGTGACAGCTGTATGGCTGTTGAGTTGGTAGAAGTTCACTCTAAGGCTGGTTTTTTTTTGTTTTCTTACTACTTTTGAACAGAATTTGGTTCTTATATCAAAAGGCAAACTATTTTTACCGTGGCCTTTATCTAATCTATAAATAGGCAGTTGTATCAATTTCTGCATTTACCTGAAATTTTAACAGAAAAGATCATGATCAAATTCCAGTGCTCTTATTTGTATAATAATATTTGTATAATAATAATTTTGAAAGCAATTGTGAAGAAATAAATTTTAGGACTTGCATTACTATTTCAGTGTCACAATAACATGGAATAATTGTGCTGAAACTGATGTATTTGAAATCTGTTGTAGTCAAGATATGAAACATTGAAAATAATCCTTCACAAGCTGAAATCATCAGATTTCCATTGAAGTAGAGGAACATGAGCTGTTTGTGTTGCCTTTAGGGAAGATCATACCTCTTATGGAGGAGTGAATTTTCTGAAAGTTTGGAAGCTTTGCTAGAGTAGCCTATGTTTTCTGTCTTTCTGAATATTTTAGTGTTCTGTAATTGTGTGAACAGTCTTTCAGTTCCTTTTTTCTTCCTTGTCTTCATTTAAGTTCCTCTAGTTTTAAGATGGTTGCTTGCTTTAGAGTCACTGTGCTTATTGAAAGGTGACTCAGTTCTCTTCTGTTGAGGCTGGAGATCAGGTAGTAGTTTGGGTAATGCCCAATTGCCAATCCTGAATGCAGTCCTTGTGCTCTGCAGCTGTGATATAACTGCATCTCATAATTGTTACTGCTCCAGCAAAGGCTTCTGAAAGGTAATCTCACAATTTGGAATGACCCAGTTTTAAAACTCTTACAGAAGTGAGGTGATGCATCCTCTCAGTGCTCATTAAAATTTGAATCCAGCTAGCAGGGCAAGTTGTTTACTTTTGATATTGTTGAAATGTTTGATTGTCTTTGCTAGGAGAGAGAAAATAAGGAAGAAATAAAAAAATTGCCTTTGTTGAAATTTTAGGTGGATAAGGAAACTAACACTGAGGATATGTTTCCTGAAGAAGTTGCTATTCTTCCAAAAGAGAGAACCAGCCGCAGGCCACGGGGTTCTGCTTTTGTTCGCAGTAGCACAATTGTTCGTTCCCAGACCTTTTCGCCTGGAGCACGAAGTCAATATGTTTGCAGAGTGAGTAAAGCTTGAAAAGGAGGAAGGGGAAGGGGTCTCCACACACAAGTATATCATACATTTTTGAAAATTTCACTATAAGATTTCATTGCATTTATAAGGAACATAGATTACTTTTTAATACTAATGAATAATCTTTAATTGAACTTAAACAATGCAGTGGGGAAGAGCTTCCCTGACTCTTTTTATGAGTTTTTACCTGAATGGATTTAATTTGAAATTTAAGAATCTACAATAAATTAGGTAGATAAATTAAGCTCTTTTCTCTGGCAACCTTAGATGTTATATGAGGGTGGTTGATTTTACAATGCTATCTAATGAGGTGTATAAGCAGTTAGCTTAGAAGCCATGTTTAATTTTCACATACATAAAAGTTTGAAAAAGGGCACTGAATGATTAATCTTAGGGTCATTGCATAAATATTCATATGACTCTGATTGCTGTCATGAATATCAGTCATAAGGTGCCTGTTACTGTGGGACATAGGATTCCTGAGTGCACTGGTGCAAGTAATTGAGGACCAGCACAGCAGTTTTCAAGGTCACATTTATTGTTTGCTGCATTCAGTGGCAGAAGACTTATAAGCAGTTGGCTCATGGTATTGCAGATCAGTAGATGAGTATTGGTTTTGCAGTATTGGTGAAATATTATCATAGCTTTGGTTGTACTCTTTCATAAGCTTCTGAGAGCTTGAGTTTGAAAATTCAGGAAATGATTTTTAAATTCTGTGCTCACTTAACTTAACCTCCATTTACTTAAAGTCAGATGCGGAGAAAAAGTGGGAGACTGTACTGTTTGTACCCACGACAGTAAATGTTTTAGGGTGAAATATTATTGGTTTTGAGTCCTCCGTCCCTCTTTTTTTAGGTTAGATTGTCTTGGATATTTAGTAGAATGGTTGATGAAACTTACCTGTAAAACACTGATGTTTGTAAGTTTTCTTGAATTATTGTAACTACCATATGAGCAGTATTATATATAAATGTTTATAAATAACTGAAAATCAGTTGCTTAAAAGAAGACTGTTTCAGTGTATTTTAAAAAAGAAATCTCAAAGGCAAAATAAAAAAAACCAACCCAAATTTTTTAATGAAGACGATCAGGAAAGCAACCTTTGTTTTCAATGTCTTTTCTGATCAGCTGTATCGCAGTGACAGTGACAGTTCAACCCTGCCAAGGAAGTCCCCTTTTGTGCGGAATACCTTGGAGAGGCGGACTCTACGGTATAAGCAGGTATGCCTAGGAAAATTATCTTCAGCTTTCATTAAGTTTCTAGAACAATGGTACTTTTATACTTCAGAGCTTCAGATATCAACAGGTACATTCCAATCCTTTTAGGAAATGTACAAAACTTCTGCAATGGAATTGGGGTGGGGTGCGTGTTTTGAGTTTGTTTTGGACTTTTAAGGTAAAAGGTAGACATAAAGAAGTTAAAGTTGTGATAAATTTTAAAGGAGGGAAAAAAGCATGGCAGATGAAAATTAGTTAAATGGAGACTGTATTTATGTTGATTTAGATGTAAAGTTTGATAAATCTTTCAAATCTAGTTTATGATGCAGGGTGCAGGTTCAGAGACGTGTGTGTGAATGTGACATTAAGACATGCATCTCTGCTGCCATACAGCCTAACAAATAGTAGTATTTGAGACCCAAGTATTCAGGAATGAATAGGTTAAGCTCTCCTTTTGCCCCCACGCCACCCCTCATGCTGTCAAACAAGTGGGCAGAGAAGGGCAGATGAGGCATTAATGTTGTGTATGTAAATGACATAAAATGTGGTCTGGTCAGCAGAAGTTAATGCCTTGTTGGTGTAGGCAGGTAGACAGCCATGCCTCCCCTCAGAATGTATCTTAAAACCAATATTGAATGAAGCCATTTAGTAGGACTTGTTCAGTACAGTATTTTTCTGATGTCATGATATCATGGAGTTTTTTTTACTGCATGTCTTTTATTATTGTAACATGGAATTTTAGTCCATAAACTTCATTAGGTAAATATTTGTAAGTCAAAAGGAAACTGTAAAAGGAAGTAGTAGAAAGTATTAATTGAAGAACTTATTTGTAGGGGTTTTCTGTACTATACATTATCTAGCCTTTTCTGGGGGATGTAAATAATCTCCAAAACTTCTTTGGAAAAGACTTTGTATGTGAAATAACTACAGCAAATGTATGCTCTATAGAACTAAAGACAGATCAGTGAACTATGTTGAGAGTAATATATTTGAATCCAAATAACTCAACAGTCCTGCAGATCATCTTTGGCTGAGCTTATGGCAAGGACATCCTTAGACCTGGAGCTGGATCTCCAGGCATCCAGAACTCGACAGAGACAGCTGAATGAGGAGATATGTGTTTTAAGAGAGTTGAGACAGCGTCTGGAAGATGCCCAGCTCCGAGGGCAGACAGATTTACCCCACTGGGTCCTTCGGGATGAGCGATTCCGAAACCTGCTGAAGGAAGCGGAAAGGCAGGTATGGTAATATGACATAAGTGCTCAGTTTGCTCAGAAAATTCTTGTTTCAAAACGTCTCCATTTTGATAAGATGACTAAAGAGCTGTTTGTACAGAATCTCAAACAGTGAATGTTTCTTTTATATTCTTGAAGTTAGCGCAATAAAAATGATTGCATTGATTATTACCAAACTGTGTATTTATCTGAGGACAATTTTTGGAGTATGGCATTCTTTGCCAGTGGCACATTTTGTTTTGTATTTTTGTTTATTTGTTTATTTGTTTTTGTTTAGGTGTTTGTTATTGGAACTTTAATAATGTTCTTTTCTTCTGGTATTTAAAAGAAATTTTGGTGATTTGATATTCATTCGTTTACAAGCATTTGGAATGTTCCCTAAGTATGTTATTTTTTTCCCTGTTCTTGGAAAAAGAAGTTGTAGAAGAAGGTGGCAAAACTGCTAACAGACAAAATTGACATTGGATTATCAGAGACAAAAACTGAGTCTAAATTTATAGTAAGATCTTGTTTCACTGATCTATTCTTTCTGAAGAGCATTAATAAATGAAACAATGTCTTTTGCATTGATAGTTTTTAGATGATCAACTATTTCGGACAGTGTACTAGTGTGGTTTCACTGTGGTGAGTGGTGAAAAAATCCATTCTTTTCCTGTGAATATTCCTGTGTTTTATTTATTCACATGCCCATTTTAAGCATTACGTTCTTGTTTTCAGACCAGACAGACCAAATTTGAACATCACCAAGAGCAAGCAGCTGAAAAGATGCTAAAGAAAGCATCAAAAGAAATATACCAGTTGCGTGGGCAAAACCAGAAAGAACCTATTCAGGTGCAGACTTTTAGGTAAGTGGTAATGCATATTGAAATAGCATAGCAGCTGTTCATTGGTCAGGTTAAAGCTTTCTGAAACATTTAGCTTAAATTCTGTGTGTCTTTTGATTTTAATCAGAAGTAAATAACCAGTAATTTTAAACTGTATCTGGATTTGGACATGACTTCTCTGTGAATGCTTTGTTCTGAAAAGAGCCAAATCTAAGGTAAAATTGCAGTGTTACAATTATAGTATACATGACACAAAAAAACCCAAAAAACAAAACACTTCATATATAAACATAGCTTAGGTGATTCTTCCAGCTTAGCCTAGTTGCTGTGAAGTCCAGTTCTTCAATACAAGCCTGTGGGCATAAATAGTCTGTTTAATATAATACATATAAATTGCTAGTAACACACTCTCCCTAAAAATTACTCAGTAATACTGGAATTTTCTTTCAAGAAGCCTTTTCTTTGGGCTCTGTTTCCAGAGTTGCCATCTTCCCCCCCACCTTTTTTGTAGACATTATTTGCAAAACATACAAGGGTGAACTTCACATTGCAGAACTGGTCCCATGAAACCTTTTTACGATTAACTATGACTGAAGTTCAGTGAGTTGTATAAAGCTGCCACCTAGGTTTTCAAAAATAGTAATTTTCTTCAATGGTATGTTGCCAGAAGTATATAGTGATGTTTAGTAGTTTTTGGAAGTTTGTTGTACTCAAATAAAAGACCAGTTCAGTACATAAATAACAAATACTAACCATTAACCAGAGTAAAGAAACCATGTTCTCATGGGGAGGAAGGGGAATGTAGGCTTAATTTTATTTACTTCTTTTTTCTCTTGTTTTGATCCCAGAGAGAAGATAGCTTTTTTTACAAGACCAAGGATTAACATACCTCCTCTGCCAGCTGATGATGTATGACATGTTGCATTGTAAACATGAAGTATTTATCGCTTTTATTTTAATGAAGTTCTTAGATTAGACAAGTTTCTTTAAAAAAAAAATGTGCAAAAGCTAATATACACGTTTTGTAAAAAATAAAAAAAGTTAAAAAAAGTAAACATAAACAAAACCATATATATAAATATATATACATATATATTTTATAATAGCGACTGCAACAAGGCTTGGTTTTTCCTTGTTGTGAAACTGACATCTCTGAAGACAACTTATTTTATAAAAGATCGACTATCCTGTTAAGAGCGTGTACAGTTTTTATGCTGTTTTATTTGACTTAAAGGCTGGAAGACAGAAACAAAGTGAGTTCAGGCAAATTCACTGTAGTGTAATTTATTTATAGTGCCTTTTTTCCTTGAAGGAAAATACCTACTTTAAGATGTATTTTAAGACTGAAATTTTGTTCCTCAGTATTTGTCATACAGTAGAATGGAACCATTGAGCTGGTTTTGTTTCTGATACCTGAAATGAAATGAAAATACTATGTTCTAAAATTGTCACTTTTTTTCAGCTTTATTATCTGTAGCTTATTATGTACATTGTATTCTTTAGCACTGTCTGTGTTTAGCAAAATATTATCACCTGCAGCGTGTTTAACACTAATTAGAAGTGATGTTAAACGTTGCAGAATTCATTTGCATGTTCTTACTGTGCACTAATAGATCGTTTTCATTTCTGTTGTGTCTAAAGTATCTTTATATTCTTAACTAGATCCTCAGTTTAAACGGGGGAAGGAAAAGGGTGACAGGTCATTGTTTTGCTGTTGAATGAAAAGGGAATTAAAGGAGCAGTTTGAGCTAGCTGTGTGGAAAGCCTGCTAATGGACCATTACAGTAATTTCTACAGATTCTCATCTGATTCAGGAAAGCACATGTGTTCTGATTTCAGAAAGCAGCTGCTTTAAGTAAGGGTGTTTAAACACCTGGTCATCCTAAAGGATGTGCTTTGTGGTTACTGCCAGCAAGTTCTGTTGAACAGTGACACTTTGCAGGAGGAAGGTGTATAATTCTGGAAGGTACAGCTGCTCACTTGATTGCTAGTTGGACCAGCTAAAATCTGGTAAGAAGTAATTTTATTTGTAACCATCCATTTTAATGAAAGACTGTCACCCTAAATTCCCGAGAACGCCAGTTGTGTCCTTGCATCCTGCAAGTATGTAAAATACTTCTTTACTAAGCTACTATAATAGAGTTTCTCATATTTTTCTAATTATACATTACCTGCAAAGAGAGGTGCCCAACAAAAGACTGACTTTGCAAATTACTGGAATATCCCCAAAGGAAGATCATGTTGTCTCTTAATTAAAGATCAAATTGGTTCCAGATTTTTCTATGTCAGGAAATCAGAACAAGGGCCAAAAACCAAACAGACCTATCAGAATATTTTCAAATTTTCTGTAAATAAGTTTTCTTTGTGAGTTTAAAGAACTTAGACTCTGTTACTTTGTCACAGGTCAGGAAAACTGGGAAGAGAAATTGAATTACTTTTACTTATCCACACTGAGGCAAAAAGTAATAGGGAAAAAAGATTGTAAGCATAATTATTAATAAACACAAACATTTAAGGTAGTATTTCCTGTTTCCTAATATGGCCTATAGTTATTACAGGCATTAAGTGTTGCAATCATACAGCAATTTATATGAAATTGAAGTATATTTAGCATTTATTGTGCCATTCATCCTGAAGCCTGTTTTGCCAGTAAATTTTGGTGGGTTCCTTGGGCACAACTAGACTTATTCAGAAACTATGCAGATAAAAACCAAATCATATGAGAAATTTGTAGTGTTTGGGTAAAAGTCTAGGGCCAGCAAGCTTTTCAGTGCTCATTACTTTAAAAGACCAGTTAGTCAGAATTTTGTTTCTCATTTCCAGGGGGGCTGTCACACAGTAATGTTTATCCAGAGTTACCATGCAGTGACACCAGAAGTGCTTGCTGTGTATTAAGAACAGGCAACACCATGTTCCTGTGGGGCTGGTCAGGTGCTGGAAGGGGTTGCCCAGAGAGGTGGAGCGCTCTGTCCAGAGTGTGGATGAGGACTTAACTGGATATAGCCCAGAGCATCCTGGTCACATTAGGCCTGCTTTGAGCAGGGATTGGGGTAGGGACCTTTTTTCCACCCTAAATTGTTCTGTGACTATAACCAAGGAGCAGTGTCTGGTGGTCTCTGTCAGGGGGTTTTTAAATTGTGACCGCTGTGAGATGTCGTCGGTGTATCTTGTGGGTCTGTGGTTCTGACTGCTATAATGAGTTCTGTCTTGATGTGGTAATGAGTTATCATATTCAGTATTCATCTCTCTTGTTTTTGTCACAGTTCTGTATGATTGTGTCATTTTTGTATTATTTGAAAGTATTTCTTCTATAAAATAAAATAATTTGCCATAAACAGAAAAGGGTTTTCTTGTATGTCAAATATCTTTCTTGAAGCTTTTGTATTTGTCACATTCCTGATGATTTAATGAAAAAAAAATTAATATTTTGAAAAACACTGTCATTTTGGTTAATGTAATGAATTTTCAAATAAAGATAAGAGAGAAAATCTGGGAACTTGAAGATCTCCAGGGGTTATACTTAAGACCTGAAAGAGATGCAGAATGTAAGGAATGGCAGATATGTTCTTCCATGTTCTTATCACTCATCATAAATTGACAGCTGTATCAGAAGTTCGTAGTTGAATATTCCCAGAATTCTTGGGTAGCTCTACTTAAAACACGTTGAACTGCCTTTTTTTCATAACAAACATTTGCACTTTCTGAATTAGTATGGAAAGCAAGCTGGCATTATTAGTTCTGTAATATCTTACTTATGACTAATTCCAAGGTGGAAACCACTCAGAAGAATACTGGTTGACTTTCTTAGGCTGGCATTTACTGCTGCTTTCACAAAGGAAACATTAAATCTGCATAATTACAGAATGGCCATTTCTCAGTTTCCCTCTGCAACCCAAAGCTGCAGGAGCGCAGGCAAAATCATAGCAAGGACATGTGACTCTTGTCTCTCCAGTATTTGCAAGGCATCAAGGGTATGACAGAGTTCAGGTTATTTTTAAACAGTCTGCTAGAAATAGGCATTTGGAACGGCAACCGTCCCTGTCTCGCTGTCAGGAGCAGCAACAGAAGCGATCATGGGTACGTTGGGCTGGGTTTTCTCTTGTAAGAATGAAGTCTTCTTTGCATTTCTTGCTGCAGTTCTTTTAAGCACTTTGCAGGACTTAAAGGTAAGTGCAGAATAAAAATAATTCTTTTAAAATTAGTTAGATGAACTATGTATTTTGCTTTCAGTGGATGTGAAACTAAAGTTGGAATTTTTGAGGAAGATGGCCCATCACAACTTGTGTTGACCCCAACCTCCTTTATGACTATAGTGTTGTACATCTTTGAGAGGAAGAAGCATTTGCAGAGAGACTTGAGAAACTGCAGGCTAACAAAAGCAAGAACAGCCTTGTCTAAAAACAACATGTGAAGAATATATTTTTTTCTCTGAGATCACTCAATTGACTGAATAGAATTGGAAGTTGAGTAAAGTTGATTTGGTTTTGGAATCTGTAAATGCCAGTTAAAATATTTGCTTGTACTTGGAAAATCCCCATATTCTTGGATTTCAAATTGCCTTAGGAGCTGGTTCTGGTTCCTTTCAATTTCTGAAAATCTCTTATATTTGAGCATAGATATCTATTGTATTTTTAATAGAGAATCAGGTATTCTCTCCCTTTAGTTTGTCTGCAGTTTGAGCATCCAACTAAAAATGTACTTGCAGTAGGAGATTTAATGAGATCAGCTGGTAATAGACAAGATAAAACCAGGAAATTAATTTAGGAATGTCTGTCCAGGAAAAAAATGTAGGCTTGAGACCCTAACACTCACTTGTTAAGTGCACGAAATTACTGTTCTGGGTCTGGGGCACAGTGTTTGTGTTCAAGTGTGTGTCTTTGGCATAGAAGTTCCCAGGTGTAGATGTTTCACCAAGTAAATGCTGCTTCCTGTTTTCCATATTTCCTCTCATAAAATGATTGAAGAAAATTGCAGTTCTATTATCAAGAAAATAAGTGCTCAGTGTTTAGCTTCCTTCACAAATTCAATTGGCCTATTAATACTGATTTTAATGGACACAAAGAATAGACACTGGCAGGAAGCTGGCATGTGTATCACTTTTCCACATTTCACTGACATGGGTATGAAGGCCTGGGGCTGTTACTGATCTATGAGTGGTAGAGGATTATCATCTCCAGTGCTGTGTGTGAAGGGCATAATCAAATCCCTTCTCTAAAGGCATGATTCTTGCTCCAGAAAGGTGTGGGAACTTCAGATGAAGTAAGCTAAGTGTTCAAATTTCTCAATAAAATCTGATGTGTGGCTTTGCGTGGGGAATCCCTATAAGAAATACGTGGCACATCCATAAATTACTGCTCAAGCACACTGGGACAAAAAGGTCTTCCAGAACTGAATTCCTTTGGGTGTTTTCACGGGTACTTGTGCAAGACTTCCCTCTGCTCAGCTCTTACAACTGCTTGGAAATACAAAGCTCCTGCCTGGTTACCTGTAGGGGAAAAACAGTCTGCACAATATTCAAATACAGAAAGGTGAGCAGTAAGGGGAGTGTCCTGAAATACAACACACTGCACATGTACAAACGTGTACAGGGTCTTGAGAAAGAACAGTTACAACCTCTGCCTCGCAGAATACAGCTCTAGTGGCTTGTACAACATCTGTGCAGTCAGAACTTTGGCAATTCTTACCTTCTTGTAGAAATCAGATACATTGCTGAGTATGATAAAATTCTTAAACACTCCCCTCAAAAAAAAAAAAAAAAACAAAAAATCAACCCCCCCAAAAAACAACCCAAAAAAACCCCAAAACCAACCAACCAAACAAACAAAACCCCAAAACAAAACAAAAAACCACCAAACAAACCCAAAAGAAACTCAAGATTACAATTGAGATGCTATACACAGTTAACCAAAAGGTGAATGTCAGGCTAATTGCCTTTTCAAAAAAATACTTTAGGAAGTTCTAGCTTTTCAATATTTGGGAAAGCTTAAGTAGATATTTTGGAAAGGAAAAGTAGCCTGGCATATAGGAGCGGATCTTTCAGGCAGTGACAGTTGCATTGAAGAAAAGGCAGAAGTGGATGGACATGGTGGAGAGAATTAAGAAGTGAAGGTAAGCAGGATGAAACCTTTGAGGGAGGCTTGCAGAGCATGAGTAGGACACAGAAGATGGAGGGAGGTCAGTTCGGATAAGCTTGAAATGCAGTGCCAGAAAAATACAAGGGACGGTGAAATTGCAGTTCGTTTCATTTCCAAGATGCTGTGATTACAGATTTCACAGAGCAGCAGCCTGGCCTGCAGAGTACCAGAAACACTTGCTGGTGTGCACACAGCAAACTTCCTATGCGTTTACCTCGTGAAAAATGTGAATGTTGTCGCTGTTGCATAAAAAATGCACAGAATGATTGATTAGTTCAGGTTAGGGAGGGAAAAAAGCAGCTTGTGTTCCGATGGTGAGGGAACAGCAGGGCAGGGTAAAGAGGCTTGCAGTTTAATCCCTTTGCAGGATTGCAGGCTGTGCGTGTCCCCTATCAGACATCCTATAGACGGAGGATGCAGTCACATGATTGTTACTGCTTCCTCCCTATGACATCACTGCTGCTGCAGCCACACCGCCCAGGGAAGGATGCTATTAAAATCATTGCGATTGGGCTAAATGATGTTGCATTGCAGGTAAGCAGCATAATTCTTCGGAAAAAATTAATTTGCCACTCGCTCTTGTGCTGCAGTCGTAGAGCTCCAGCTCCGTCGGGCAGAGTTTCTGCTGGAAAAGAAAGCGGCGCATTTTCTGTGCAAGCAGAGGGTTTGCAGGTGCAGAGGCTGCCTGCTGGCTCTGTGCTGATCTCCCGGCTGACAGCTCCTGTAGAAATGCTGCCAGATGGAGCTTTAGAGCTGAAGAAGCCCTTTGTTCCCTGGACTTTCCAGTGGCTCCTTCGGGTGTCTGCGGAATTCTGTATTTACGTGAGCAGCCATCATTCAGTCGCGCAGAGAGAGCAGCAATAGTGTTTTGCTTGCATCTCCTGCCTTTTTCCCCCCTGGATGCTTAGAGGAAGTTGCTGTTGTGTTCTAAGCTTATAAAGGAACGAGGATTAACTTGCTTGAGGGGTTAAGAGGTGTATTTGGGGAAAGAGGCTTTTCCTTTATTGTTAATTTTTGCTGATGTGGTTTCAAAGCACCTAGTCCGACAGGTTTCCTGCATAATTTGCTGTAGTAAAAGGTCAGTTTTTCCTTGTCCTATATAAATGTGAAAAATCCTTTTCCAAAAGGAACATAGGAGATGACAAGTGGATTTTTGCTCCCTTGCAAAATGCTGATCACCAAAAGGCTGAAAAATCCTCGGCAAATCGTGTTTTTTTGAGTTAATATTTGTAGAAGCAAAGTCCAGAGTCTGTTTTCCTGGTGTGGATGTTTAATTATGTGCTTTGTACAAATACATTAATATATATCTGTAAAGGAAAAAAAAGGTGACCCTCCTATGGGGCTTTTTTTTTTTTTTTTGGTATAGCTTTAAAAATGTATTTTAGTGTTTTAAAAATTCTTAATTTTTAAAAACTTTATTCTAATCCAAATGTTACCATGGGGGAAACTAAATTAATTTTGAGCTTATAATAGTCAGAAAAGAAAAGAAGATATTTTTCTAACAATTGTGATAAATAATTCTGTGCCTTTGATGGAGAACAGAGGATGACTCAGCTGCAGCTTCATCAGGCAGAGAGTCAGGTGACTTTTTTACTCCTGGTCTACAGGAAGTTGGTTTTTTTTTATTTTTCCAAATCCTGTTCTTTGTTGAAATAATTTTTTCCCACTATTGGAAAAATGGAAAAATTTGGCACAACTAGAATTTCTGTGTGCTCACCCATACATTAAAGGGGGATACTTTGGATCTCCCATGCTGAAGTAGATTGAGCATCCTAGGGAGGGGTGAATTCTGGTTTCCAGTGATCAGGTATGCAGTTGTGTCAGGATCAGAAAATAAGGTGTGCGTGGGGGGAAAGTAGATAATAAATTATTGAAATACAAAAAGACAATGGTTCCTCCAAACTGAAAAGAAAAATAAATTTCAATTATATTTTTCTCCAACAGAGCCTCTCCTGTTTTTTCAAGACTGAGCCTCTAAAGTGATAGAAATACAAACCTGTTGCTGCATGAGGTGATGGGGGCAGGGAGGAGGTTGCATCCTGTCGGTGCCAGTGCTGGGTTTCTTCTCCTTGATTCCCTCTGGAGTCGAGGCTGGCTCAGTTCCCTCCAGCCCTGGCTGTGAGCCCAGCTGTGCCAGGCTCACCGAGACTTGGCTCTGTGCCCATGCAGGGAGCACAGCGGGGCTGCCACGCTTGGGTTCTGCAAGTGTGAGGGGTCCCCCCTACTCCAGATCATATGGAAGGGCCCTATGGAAATATGGCAGGGCAGGGCTTCTCCTGGTGTCTCAGTTTGAGTCAGACATCTGTGCAGGAAGACAGGGCACCAGCCTTGTATGTATGCTGGAGGTCCTCAGAAATCAGGGACTGAAGTGCCCTAAGAGCCACTTAGCATAAAAGGGGGATCCCAGGGTCATCCCCAGCTGGAAGGTGCTTTCCCTGGCACACTGGGATGCCATGTGAAGGCTCCAGCACAGGGCTGCAAGAGTGCTCAGACCCTGTGTCCATAGGGGCCTCTCTTACCTTTGTTGTACCTTGTTCCTTTTCAAAGGTAGTGGCTGGTAGCTTTTAAACAGGGACCAGAGGAGAAGGAGGTGAGGAGTGTTGACCCTGGCTTAGAGAACTTCCTATCTGCCTGAACCAAACAGGCTCCTCTGGAGCTCTGTAACCTCCTGGGCCTGGGAACTGCTTCATCATGAAGTTGTTGTCTCCTGATCTGGAGGGCAAAGTGAGCAGGATTGTGACAAGCCAGGTGCTGTGGCAGGGGAAAAAGCGATGCTCCCAACCCCCAGTGTCCTCCAGAGCCATCTTGCTTGTGTTGGAGGTTGGGGTTGTGTTGTGTTCAGCCTCTCTCAGGCCTGAAGAGCTCCTAGTTCAGCATGGTGCTCAACCCTCAAAACTGGTGTGGTGCCCAGTGGTACCAGTCCTTTTCCTGGTTGCTAGTGTCATCACACTGTAGCTTTCAGGGTACTCAACAGGGGTGTGTGTGTGTGTGTGTTAATTTTTCCTCTTAGTGAGAGGTTGTAGAAAAAGTGTCTTAATTAATTTTTTGTGTGTGCATACACACACACCAGGTGTTGGTTTTTTTCAGCTTTCTTCATCTCTAGCCTAGCAGAACTAAAAATTCTAACACACAATTATTGATGTCAAAAGAGAAACTCTGGCAGGGTTACACTAGGCTGCTATTCCTAATGCACTTTTAACATTTTGCTCTTAAGCATCACCCCAAGGAAAGGGTTTCCCCATCTTGCAGAAGCTTCCTCTCAGGGGGATGAAATAACTTGTCTGTAGCTGTGCAGCCCATTGGCATCAAATGCAGCAGTGAAAGCCAGTGCCCTGTGAACAGGAAAACATTTCCCTCCTGTGTGAAAATGACTCACAGCCTCCACTCAAATCACGAGAAGTGACATGGTAGAACAGATTATTGGCTTTTCCAATGCAGGTTTATCAGCTTTATTTCAAGCTGAGGCTTAAAGAGGTTTTTTCAGCAGGAGGTACTTTGAATGCCTTTGAACATCCCATTTCAGGAAAGAGCTGTTCAGGAGTACCTGTGTACCAGGCCACTTCCCTCCAGCCAGTGCAACTCTGCTCTCTCTGAGCCCATTCACTTTTTCTTTTTGCAGTTCCAAACCTGATGTTCCCCCTTAGTCTTAAAATTTTCTGAATGAAGAGGCAAAGAGCAGCACTGGAACTGGAAATCTGGTGCTGCAAAGCTCAGCTGTGTCTGGCATGAGGAGGAAAACCCTGTAGCACCTCTGACTCTTCAGATGTGGATTAGAGCTCCGTGGCAGTAAAAACCATGGGTTCAGAAGGAAAATTCCCCCTCTTTTTTATGAAGAGGACTTGAGGGAAACCAAGAATTGAAACCATACATGCTCCTACACTGTTAGGGCTGGTTTCCAGGATGTCCTGTCTCCTGAAGTTGAAGGCTTCCAGTGTTTTACCTAATCAAATCTTGTTTCCTTCAATAAGTAAGGGGGTGTGGGGTTGATACAGTTCATGAGGCTCATCTGCCCAAAGTTCTGGGCTGTTAGCAGAGGAGCATCCTTTAATAGAGATGTTTCAGCTCAGTTTCAAAACTGCAGATGAATATTCCAGAGGCAGTGATGGTTCCCTCCTGCTTTTTCTACAGCCTCAACATCTGCACTAACAAGTAAATTTATTGGAGGAACCTTTAAAACTCACTGGAAACAGAGATGTGAGTTTACTTTTTTTTTTTTTAATAGAGAGCCAATTTTGGTAAAAATTCCACTTGGAGCTTGCAGGGAAAGAGCTGGGATTTTT